>JAYDZE010010092.1:0-10448 GCA_034509125.1 Monilaria moniliformis
TATATATAGTTCTAATTTTAATTTACTACTTATTTGCTTCATCTATGTTAATAATTTTCGAGCAGACTTTGTCTAATGGCCCGGGTAGTGCTTGGTTGGGCTCTGAAATATACGACGCGATAGCGTTGTACGTGTGGACTAACTCGATTCACATAATACCCAAAGCCCGATAGTCCTAGTTGGTCTCATATGTGCATTTTTCTAGCTCTAGTTAATACGAGATACTTAAACATTCATAAAACTGAGAGAAAATCGAAGAACGCCAAACACTTGATAAAATAGAAATAAGAAGTATATAATCGTCCAAAACAAGCATAACATGTTAAATGGTAACATCAACAATGTGAAAGTTGGGAACTCAAGCTAGATGAATGTTTCGAAGGTTGGCAACAATGTTTCGAAGTATTTCAGTTAGTTCCAGAAAGCCAAGACAGTCAGTTAATTCAATTTTCTTCGGACAAACAAACTTGAAATTCTTCATGTATTTTAAGAAACAAATCGACCTACATAGTTGCATGGTCATTCTATTCAATTCAAATAAGGTGTAAGGCCGACCCTCTAGTGATAAATAAAAACTTCTTATCAATATGCAATATGTTGTGCATATTCCTAAACTTGACTTTGTTTAGAATCATGTCCAATTTTAGTGAGTGCGGGGAGAATGTTAATCATAATAGCTTGTTTGGGGCTGTTAAATAAGGTTTTATGGCTAAAATTTGAGTCTTGATCATCCTTGCATGCAACTATCGCCCTACAGTACTCTTACTTTGTCCACGTCCAATAGCTAATTTCCTAATCGTGCTTCTCTTGGTATATTCTAGATTTGAGAGTAACTGAAGATCTCAAGTTGAAATACATTTTTTCTATGTCGATTAATCTTACCACTAACAAGATAATTAACATTTTCATTTTGTTTTTGCTTCTTTGCAGCTCCCATAGTCGTGTAGCTGTTTGTCGAGAGATGGAGAATTTGAACTGAGCTTCCAAAAGCTTGCATCGAGGTGGTTTTTCATCAATGCATACTTCAAGGATGAATTGAAAGCATTGATTTCTTTTTTCTGTCAAAAGATCTCTTCTCGCCGTCTTCTTTTCAATCTTTGGTCAAGAAATAGTCTATGTGTTTGTATTGGATAATTGGATTGTTAATTACCTGTAGAGCATGCATTCTGCTTTAGATTTAAGTTTTTTTTTTTTTGGCAATTGAACGATTTAACTTGAAATTCAAAAGTGAATTGCAGGTCTAGTAAACAAATACTAGTACCACCAACACAAAATTCATAAATAAATAATGTTGAAACAAATCTCAAAAGCAGGCTAGGAAGAAATCAGCGGAGCCTCCTAGCCTCTCTCTCAGACTCCAACAAGGTCAGGATGTCGCCCTCTCTAACCGGTCCCTTGACGTTTCTCATGATGAAACGGTTCTGATCATCGATGAATTTCACCCTCACCTGGGTCACCTGTCCACGAGATCCCGTCCTGCCCATCACCTTCGTAACCACAGCATGCTTGATTTGTGATTCCATTCTGCAATAACAACAAACAAAACATATTAGTATAGCATCCATATCTACTGTTTCTCCTGATTTTCAGGATTGTTCTAATCTAGGTTGGCTAAAATTGAGTATCTGGAAAATCAAGCTACATCACTGAATTAATCTGCATGACAAACCAATCAATGCACTCAACACTTCTGCAAAGACAAAATGCCACCATACAACGGTACAAGTACAAAGCCCTAAACTCATAATACATACCGAAAACCAACAATTATCAACTATCTAGCTCACCAAACCTTCTGCGCTCAAATTAAATTACGAATTCACATAGTTTTGCCGTATAAAACTGCAATAGAAGCGAGCAACAATAGAAGAACAACATATGTAAGCAAATTGAAACCATAAGCAGCTACACATGTTTACAACACAAAGGAAAGAGCGCATAAACGATCAAAACTAGTATAATACAAACGAATCGAACCAACCTGCAGAGCAAAAGAGAGGGGACTCAGGAGCAGCCTCTGCAGAAATTATTCTATGGAGGCAACCAAATAACCCTAGCACGGGGTTCCTACTTATAGGTAATTTTCTACGGAAGCAATATTACACTTTTACCCCCGTCGAACTGGGGTTTAATTTCAAATTCAAACCACTCCAACTAAAATAATAAAATAAAATAAAATAAAATAAAATAAAATAAAACAAAAACAAAAACATTCAAGAATCTCTTCACACATCCTCATCCGCTAATGTAGTAACCATGCACTGCTCCCTTGCTCTTCCTCCCTCAATTTCTCTCTCTAATTCAATCCAAACTCAGAATTCACCGCTCGTTACCGCACCACACGAGCTCACCCGCTCCAAACACTCATGGGTCGAATCGCTCCGCTCCCACGCCCGCTCAAACTCCTTCAATCAAGCCATTACCACTTTTATTCAAATGCAAGCTGCTGGAATTCTACCCGATAATTACGCTTTCCCTGCCGTGTTAAAGGCCGCCACCGCCCTCCAAGATTTGCACCTGGGGAAGCAGATTCATGGCTCCCTCGTTAAACTGGGCTATGATTCTCACGCCACTGTTTCCAATACTGTTTTGCATATGTATGCCAAATGCGGGAGTGAAGTCGACCAAGTCTTCAAGGTGTTCGACAGAATTCCCCAAAGAGACCAAGTTTCGTGGAACTCGTTGATAAACGCTCTATGCAAATATCAAGAATGGGAGTTGGCTTTGGAGGCTTTCCGCCTGATGGGGCTGGAGAAAATAGAGCCTAGCTCGTTTACTTTGGTCAGTGTAGCTCTCGCCTGCAGCAACTTGAAGAGGAGTGATGGTTTGAGGCTTGGGAAGCAACTTCATGGGTATAGCTTGAGAGTCGATGAGAGGAAGACGTTTACAGACAATTCTTTGATGGCGATGTATGCGAAATTGGGGAGAGTAGATGATGCTAGGATTATATTTGAGTGGTTTGCTCACCGTGATATGGTATCGTGGAACACTATTATCAGCGCATTTTCGCAGAATGATAGGTTCTATGAGGGTTTGGAGTGTTTCCGTGGTATGAATGATGAAGGGTTTAAACCTGATGGGGTTACCATTTCGAGTGTGCTTCCGGCATGTTCCCATTTGGAGCTATTGGGTTTGGGGAAAGAAATTCATGCTTTTGTAGTGAGAAATGATGGTTTCATGAGGAATTCCTTTGTGACAAGTGCTTTGGTAGACATGTATTGCAACTGTAAACAAGTTGTGAGTGGGAGAAGAGTTTTTGACAGTGCATTGGATCGGAAGCTTGGGACATGGAATGCTATGTTTGCTGGTCATACTCAAAATGGGTTTTACTTGGAGGCTGTGATGTTGTTCATGAAGTTGATGGTTATGTCTGGTCTTTTCCCTAACCCGACCACAATGGCTAGTGTTTTGCCAGCTTGTGTACACTGTGAGGCTTTTGTTGATAAAGAAGTTATGCATGGATATGTCTTGAAGTTGGGGCTTGGGAGGGATAGATATGTTCAAAATGCTCTAATGGACTTGTATTCCAGGGTAGGGAAGGTAGATATTTCGGAATATATATTTCATAGTATGGAAAGCAAAGATATCGTGTCTTACAACACTATGATAACTGGCTATGTGGTGTGTGGATACCATGAAGATGCTCTTATCTTGTTACATGAGATGCAAACAGCTGAAAAGCAGCATGGAGTGAATGATGACTTTGACAAGAACGTTGAGGTCTCGTTTAGACCTAATTCTGTAACACTCATGACCATCCTCCCTGGCTGTGCTGCATTGGCAGCTCTAGCAAAAGGAAAGGAGATTCATGCTTATGCCTTTAGAAATGGATTGGAATTGGATGTTGCTTTTGGAAGTGCGTTGGTTGATATGTATGCCAAGTGCGGTTGCTTGGTTATGGCTCGAAGAGTTTTTGAGAGCATGCCTAATAGAAATGTAATAACATGGAATGCTATGATACTGGCTTATGGGATGCATGGAGAAGGAGATGGGGCGTTGGCACTCTTTAGGAAAATGGTGGCTGATGGTGGCGAAGTTAAGCCTAATGAGGTTACTTTTATTGCAGTATTTGCAGCTTGCAGTCATTCTGGGCTGGTTGATGAAGGCAAAAGATTGTTCCAGACAATGAAAGTAGATCATGGAGTCGAACCTATTGCTGATCACTACGCTTGTGCTGTCGACTTGCTTGGTCGAGCAGGCCGGCTTGATGAAGCATATGACATCATCAACTTGATGCCTGTGGGACTTGACAAGGTTGGGGTGTGGAGTAGTTTGCTGGGTGCATGCAGGATCCACCAAAATGTGCAGCTCGGGGAGATCTCAGCCTTCAATCTGTTTAAATTAGAAGCAAATGTTGCAAGCCATTACGTTTTGCTCTCAAATATCTACTCTTCTGCCGGGCTCTGGGAAAAAGCTAATGAAGTTCGTAGAAAGATGAAAAGCAAGCGGTTAAAGAAAGAACCCGGATGCAGTTGGATAGAGTACAGTGATGGGGTACACAAGTTCGTGGCTGGGGACACGAGACACCCCCAGAGTGAGCAGCTTTACGCTTATCTGAATGATCTGTTCGATAGAATGAAGAAGGATGGTTATGTACCGGACACATCATGTGTTCTTCACAATGTTGATGAGGAGGAAAAGGAGAACTTGCTGTGTGGACACAGCGAGCGATTAGCAATTGCTTTCGGCCTCCTTAATACCCCTCCTGGCACGACTATTCGAGTTTCCAAGAATCTGAGAGTTTGTAACGATTGCCACTCTGCAACAAAATTCATCTCCAAGATTGTTGATAGGGAGATTGTTGTGAGGGATGTCAGGAGGTTCCATCATTTCAAGGATGGTGCTTGCTCGTGTGGAGATTATTGGTGATATTTGTGGACGGACAATGTTGATAATCAAAGAAAATAAGAAAATACAAA
Source organism: Monilaria moniliformis (assembly GCA_034509125.1). NCBI lineage: Eukaryota > Viridiplantae > Streptophyta > Magnoliopsida > Caryophyllales > Aizoaceae > Monilaria > Monilaria moniliformis. The sequence continues at coordinate 4,920 of JAYDZE010010092.1, forward strand.
CTGTAATGTGTAAAATTTAGAAATAAATGTTATGATACTTTGATTGTTAGAGCATATGAATGTGTAGCTTCGTACCAGTATTTTCTCATTCATTTACTCTATAATCTATTTTATTTGTTAAGCACATATTTCTTATCGAAAAATTATAAAGTGGAGATACTCTTCTGTCAAAATAAATACTCTTGTTAAAGAAAAGGTAGTACATTCGAGCTAGTCATCATGCTACGCCAAAATGCTCTATATTTCCATTCAATTTATAGAACGATACAAAATTTCTAAGTAGTTCTGTTGCCTCTCTCTCATCTTGCTGTATTTTGTACTCAAATTCTGACAATCTTGTTCGACCTAGATTAAAATAATAACCGCTCTTGGTAAATATCTAGTGCCTGAATAACCTTCTCCATGAACAACTTCCGGTGCATCCTATACCTGCACAGCAAAACAGCGAGTAAGATGGATTGTATTCCTCTAATGCATCCAATTTAATGAGACAAGTTTTCCGTGCATAATACATACTTTATCGCAGCCTCTTGCGTCCTTCTAGCTTCAGGGATCGACTCTACAGCAAGAAACCAAGTAAGTAAATACACGAGATATCATTTTAATACAAACCGAGAGCTTCACCATATACATCCAATTCCAAAAACTAATCATCAGTTGCTTGCTGTTCTATCTATCAAGGAATAGTCCATGATAGACTATTAAGCATACCTAGAATTTCTTCATCTTGCTCTGCGGTTGTAGAAAATTCTGCAAGCATGTCATGGCATTCTTCTTGTAACTCCTTCACAGCTTTCCTTTCTGCACTTGGAACGGGAGGGATGTCCCCATCTGACCAAGTGGGTATTGTTCTAGCTGCAGCAATAATGGCCCCATCAACAAAGCTATCCTCACCATATGATAGCTTACCTGATACGTAACATCTCCACAATTCATGAACCATAACAAAGCTCAATGTCATATATGAAATAATTATGAGAAGGAAGCAATATTACTATTGTGATAATATTCTTCAGGAAGACCAGATATATTGAAGACAGATAAGAAAGAATCCAAATGAATCCGCGCATTGCCAGAGAACTGGATAACATCCCAAGGATTCTGCAATTTTTGTTTCAAATAGGTAAGGTACAAATAAACATATCGCCTTTTGGTTTAAATAAAAAAAAGATACTAGTTGAACAGAAAGTACCACTGGAGATGAAAACCCATATCTTTGCATGAAGAAGTTATTCATATGTCCATTCATGTAATTGACAGTCATCTGCATAGAGATCAATAGAAAGGCATAAAAATATGCAAATGAAACAGCGTGAATCAAATCAATTGCTCTTCTTGATAAGAGCATCTAAGAGATCAAGAGACATCATCTCTGATTATTTATAGCAAGGGTGTTCTGGGTCCATAGCTGAGCATTCATTTGAGCATCAACCAATCATGTTGTCTTTTATCAGTCCCCAACTCTCTCTCTCTCTCTCTCAATTAGCACTTCAATCTACAACCTTTTCAGTAATTTATACCAAGCCATGATCTGGCTCGACATGTTTCCCCAAAATAAGATACATATATTTGAAATGCTAAAAAGCTTCAGATACTACTCATGATATAAACTTAAGGTTAAGTAATTGCAAGCTGGAAAATATAAAACACAAATGACAATTCTTGTAGGAACTTCTCTCTTCAGTTTAATAATGGTCGAAGTTGTATGCTTATCCAACAAATACACTTTTGCTTTCAACATAAAGCCAGTGGTATTCTATACCTCATCTCCCTTTTTGATCCCTTGCCCAGCATTTATCATGACCTCAAGCATTCGATCCTTGAAACGCCAGTGGAAGAAACAATTCGGCTTGAAAGAATGATTTAACATATCTACAAACATGTAACCAAGCACACATAGTTAAGGAGCTAGTGTACAAGATCGTTTCTGGTAACTTGACTTGCAAGAAAAAGAAAAACTTATCAACAATCAAACTGAGATAATAGAAAACTAATCAAACTTGTGAAACAAGTACTCTAAATTTGAATCAGCAGTAGATGCGATATATATATATACACATATGTATCCGAAAGTGTTTGATGATCATTTAGGCAGCTACCACCATGCCTTAACTTGTTCTCATCTTAATAAGCATAATACTCTCAATAGTTGGGATTCAGAACGAAATTGCTTCACCAAAATTAACAATATCTACAATACACCTCACTGCTTTAGACTGGTCAAAGTAAAATTCTATTTACTCCAAAGGCACAGAATGTTACATATAAACGACCCCATGAACAGTATACTGAGCAAGTGAGCAGAATAAGGGTATATTTGATAGAATAGATTAGGCCAAGATTCGATTATTAATTATAACTAAACATCTATTCTATCAAACATACCCTAAAGATATGACTAAACCTCATCTGAGAGAGACTAACCAGCATAAGGGATGAGCATATTTGTATCTTGAGTTAGGGCACCAATTCTGATTTGCTTGTTTACACATCGAGATTGTGCCATACTCATTGCCCACAGGAATCTCTCAGGTTCCAGAGCAAGGCGTTTTACTTTAAGGGGTACTGCAGAGTGCTGAATGTCATACAGTTAAAACAAGTTAATTGATGCCAAAAGATAGTCCTGGTTGTAAACATCATTATAAAAGACAGATTCATACCCAGTTTTTCTCCCAAAACTCCAAAGCTCGTTGTTGCTGTTGTCTTATTGTAGAAGCAAGTTCGTTATCCTGCAACTCCAGAAGATCTTCCTGCAATTGTCAAGAAGAGAGTAAATGAACCATCTCACGGGGTAACGCAAGGTCAGAATAAATATAGAGAACCTTTGGCATTTGAATTTAGACTATAAGACATTAGTTGCACAACATAAACCAAATAATGGTGAACTAGGTACTTGAAGGCCTCAAAGACACAACTTTAAATGACAATACACGGGATCTTTGCTCAGCAGACATCAAATGATATTAAAACTAAGCACCACAAATAAGCATACAGGAATACACGTCAGACCTCTGTTGCTAGAAGTAAGCTAGTACACTCATCAGCAGCAGGTAAGAAGTCGCCATACAGCTGCCAAAAATTATCCTTGCAATCGAAAGCATATAAAAGAAGACATGCCAACCTCAGGTCCCAATCTGTCTGACATAAACCAAAGCGTATTATGTACATGAGGAACTGAAAACTAAGATCTCCAACTATCAGCGTGATTCAATATACAACAAGATTAAGCAACTACATTATCTGAATATGATATTTTTACATAGATAATAAACAAATAATGAAATGATGAAGAAAGTTCTATTGCCACACACTTACCTCAGGGTTGGTTGAGTTGATTATGTCAAAGATAGGATGGCCAACTGGTATAATATCAGGGAAGAACATCCAAGGGAGTTTTTGACTTATAGTTAACATCAATTCCAATGGAATCTCCATAATCAGCTGCATAACAAAAGAAGATTGCATTACTGATCATTACATTTCAAAGCAACATAGTAACAAATCACACAATTATCTCATAAAAAAGAATAGTAACTATATGTGCCCCTGAAAAAGAAGAATTACCCTAGCACGGCGACGAGGCGCGATATCTTTAGACGCATAAACTCCAAATCCATCGGGACCTTCTCTGAACTCAATTCCATATGCTCGCATATTCCTAACATATCCTATCTTATAAAAATCAGGATCCGCTGGCTCCAACTATCAAGAAGTACATCAAATAATCAGTACATTAATCAAATTGGCATCAATTCTCCTTGAAAATAATAACAAAGTTTAATTGGCAAAACTGCGCGCACCTGAGAAGCAGGAGTAGGTTCGGAAGGGAGCGCGCTTTGGAAGAGTGGGAAATCGGACGTGGAAATTGCAGAAGATGTGTCTTCATTAGTAATCAAAGCCGCACGCAGCACAGAAGCACTCCGCCGAGTCACCTGCTGGCTGCGGTGGCCGCGACGGTGGTGGCGATTGGTGAAGATGCAGTGCGGTGGTGGATGCAGGAGCGACGTAGCCATTGCTTGCGTTGCAGTGTAACCGTTTTGGGGGGAAATTTCAGCAAACCGAAACGTTATCCATCTAAAGCCGCTTTCGTTTTCGAGCGTTCTGCTAAACCTCTGTTGGGTTTATCTGTCTTTTTTTTTAAATTGTTTTTTCTTTCACTTTAGCCCATGGGTTGTTTTTGATAATAGTGGGTTGGCCAAATGAGTTCGGGTTTTCGAGTATTACTAAATCCCAATTTGAAACCCGTCAGATATCATGTATTCAAAATCAATCGAATATCGAATATCTGATACCCTAAATACAAGTTTGGGTGTGTAGTGTCCTTCAGTTTCGAGTATCGAGTTTTCAGATCGGATATCGGATATATCCGATACCCAGTGTATACCCAATTGAATTTTAATTGGGGATATATAATTTTAGGGCTCTATTCTCTACTCTACTGTTCTATTGCAATATTGCTCCTAGCTAGAGATGTCAATTTAGTTCGAAATTTGTGAGTTGACCCGATTAATCCGACAATTCAATAGGGGGTTAGGATTGAAAATTTTCAATTCAAAAAAAAAAATTCTCAATCCGAATGACCCTAAATCGAATACCCCGCAACCCGATAGGATTGGCCCGAAGATAGCCCGAACCCATACGGTCGACCTGAAAATTAGCGAGTTCTCGTTATTTAGTTTTCAAACTTCATTAATTTATTATTTTTTCAACTTTTGAAAGTTAGTATAATAAGATTTTTTTTCAAATGTATGTGAAAAAATACATTTAGATTCAATATTCGAAATTTATGTTTATCATTTCACTTTTCAATATTTTACTATAACATTTAATATAAAACGTTTAGATTAAAATTTTTAAAAAATGATAACCCATTAAAAAAATATTTTTTTTTACCTTTCTAAAAGTTATATATTAGTTTTGAGTTGGAATGAAATTTATTTATTAATGTATTTCTTTGTTACAAATATATAATTATCAAAATTAATATATTAATTAAAATAATTCAAAAAAAAATTGAGCATCATTGGCCTAATGAGTTAGCCCGAAACCCGATAATTTAAGGTTAGAGTTGAAAATTTCTGACCCAAAAAAATTACAACCTGACCCGTAACTAAATAGCCCGACAATCCGATAGGATCACCCCGAACCCGAGCGGGTTGGCTCGATTGACATTCATACCCCTAACCCCTAAGCTATTTTAAGTTGACTGCTTGCACACAATTTTCGTTTCTCTCTCGGGACTCTCTGTTCCTCATTGTTCCTTTTTATTCTTGCATTTCTCGGAAAAATTCTTGATTTGGGTAAATCCAGGAAAAAGGTTCCCGAAATGGGAACCTTTTTTTTATGTTCCACAAATGGGTAAAACGTATGAGGCGCATGCGTCTTCACTTAAGTGAAGACGCATGTGCCTCATGCGTCTTAAACACGAGCTAAACGACATCGTCAAGGAACTACTGGAGACGCATGAGGAGAATGCGTCTCCTGTAAGACGCATGCCTCTCATGCGTCTCCATCGTGCACCTCATACTT
>JAYDZE010010103.1:0-10447 GCA_034509125.1 Monilaria moniliformis
TTGGGTGTTCTGTTACGCCTTTTTAGGTGTTCTGGATGGTGTCCTTACAAGGGCAAGAACTACGACTGCATCTGTAAGTGATTTGGTCCGTGTACCCGTGTCAATCACTCAACATATTTTGGGGCTATATGTGATGATTTGTGATTTGATAAATATGTTACTGTGAATTTTCTGCGACGAGCTGAATATATTCTGAAATTATGAATATATTCTGAATATATTCTGAAATTATGGAATCATATATTTTCAGCGACTCACTCAGCGCCATTCTCTTTCTTTTCCTAAAATCGCTGCCCGCAGCGGCAGTGCCTCACTCCTCAGCGGCAGCGCCCCTCCTCGGCGGCAGCGCCATTCCAATGTTTGCTGTTTGTGTTTGCTGTTTATGTTTGCTGTTTGCTGTTTGCTGCTGTCTCTGTTTGATGTTTGTTGTTTGCTGTTTGTGTTTGCTCATTGTTGTTTGCTGTTTGGTGTTTGCTGTTTGCTTTTATTTTTTGGCTTAGGGTTGCTAGCCATGGTTAGTAAAGATCAAAGCTTGAATACATGGCTTGGTATTTTTATAATTCGTTGAGTTTCTTTAAAGCAAATATTGGAGGTCCACGGCTCGTGTATGGAGGTCCGCGGCTCGTTTCTTTAAAGCAAATATTGAGGAATATTGGAGTTTCTTTAAAAATTAGACCACAATTCTGTTCCCACACATTTTCAGAGTATTCTGTATCAACAAACAACAATACCATGCAAAATTCAAGAACGTTAGAATCAATAAGAACATCACATTTATTTTTTTCTTTTTTGATACAGCTGGGCCAACATACAAACACATACAAGAATTAACATTTCTTTGAAAAAATATAATACAGATCGCAACAAAGAGCATTACAGTCTCAATTATTTGCAGGACATTGCATAGGAACGAGATTAAATATATACCGTCAATTGCTCAGGACAATTAAAATCCAAGAAACCCTCTAAAGTCTGCTTTCTCAGCGCATCTCCATGGGCAAAAACCACAATCATGTAGTCAGCAATTTTCCCACCAAAAATTTGGCAAAAGCTCTCAAAAGCCGACGCCTCTTCTTCACAGAAGCGATTTCTCATGACAGCATTGAAGGACTGCGTGGATCCCATCTTTCGCCAGATTGATGCATTGCGCAATCTCCTTAGCCATGACATTATATTTGAATTCGGTTCCGTCGGTTAACCGACTAACCGATCGGTTAGTAGGCTAACCGATCTCAATTCGGTTTCGGTTACGGTTAGTGAAATCGGTACTCCACGAAGTCGGTTAACCGACTTGTCGGTTCGGTTATTAACCGAACCGACCGATTAATCAGGCCTAATCCCACCACAACAATCGACTATAATTTGTTAATTGTCTTAATATTATTCAATTTTGATAAAGTACCTGAAATCGTCACTCACTTATATATGAGATGCATTAAATTAATGTTAGCACTAAATTGAGTAAATCATATCCTATATTCTAGGTACTTGATTGACAAAAAAGAGAGGCTAAACTAACCTAATCACAATAAAAACTTGGTTAAGAGGTAACTACAGCTAAAGTGGTCGATGTTTAGTAAATTCATCCACTTATAGGGAAAAAAATAGAACATATACAAATCATCATCAGTGTTAACATCATCAAGAACAAAGGAAACATTATGTGTGGTTAAAGGTTTCAAATAGGCAGGTTGGTGTGTCCTGAACCCACTGGGATCGGAGAAATCGAGTTTGGTTGTCTCAAAAAGGTTTTGAGCCTATGAAATATGACCCAGTCCACCCAAAAATTAGGTTGGGAATTTCAAATAACGAACCAATAAAATTGATACAAACTAGACTATATATCCATATAAATAGAATACAATTTGTAGGTAGGTGGGAACCAACCAATAACCTCGGTCTTCACAAGAAGAGTTTTTTATGTTTCAAGTTTATTACTTGAACTACAACTCATAAGCTTTTCAATAAGTTGTTGAAAGATTATTTTCGCAATAGCTGTCTGCATGATTTTAAAATTGAGATTTCAATATCGATTGAACATCAAATAGGACTTTTAAAATAGAAAGCTCCAAAGCTCGAAGTGTGGTGTGTTCAGTTGTAAGATGAATTTAATTGATTGATATTCGATGGGAATATGATTGTCTCAAGAAGGTAATTGTGCAAAAACATGCGTGCATAAATGATCATTGAATTTGTGAATGTAATAATTTTAAATTTCATGTGCCCCCAAACAATTTATAGGGGATATATGGAAAACATTATGAACGTTTATGGTGTTTTACAGTTGAGGGTGGTCTCCTACACGCTCCACCGTATCGTGTAGGCCACAGGAGATTATGCATTAACTATTTTAATTAATTCATACAGTTTATACTTTAAACACTTTGGATAATCAATGCATGCACGGAACGCGCATACAAGAATGATTGTCTTACAGTTTTTGCACGTTATCCCAATAATTTAAAGTAGACCACATGCATTGGTGACTTTGGGCATAGGATAGGAAAATATTAAAAAATTAAAAAATAATAATAAATAGGCATATTTTATGACGTGGGTGGCTAACGGCCTCAATGTCATCAGAATTCATGGCCACCTGACAGCCTCTCATTGGTTGCCACTTCATTATATTAATATAATTTTTAAATATTAATATTTTAATAATAAAAAAATTATGATAAAAAATTAATTTTTTTATTAAAATTCTTGAAAATAAATCTCTATATTTAAAACTCCATATTTCTATTGTACTTGTAATTCAAATTTTCTATATCTATTTGTAATTTGGTTTATGTATTTTTAATTTTGTTAACTCTTGTAATTTCCATCTTGTGATCAAGTAAATTATGATTTTTTAAACATATGGTAATTGATTTTATTTTAAATATAAATTTCAAAAATAACTTATATTTTCTCTATTTTTTATTTTTTAAAATACACATAATGGCTATTAAGAATAAAATAAAACAAAAGGAAACAATATTAGCTTTTGTGAGTGTCACTAATGGGAGTGAAAATAAGATGAATACTGAGTTGTGTGAATGGAGGAGATGGAAATAAATATTTAATTACGGGTTCCGTCAAAGAAAAGTCACCATTATGAATAGTCTTAGGGCATCCTTAACCCAGCCTAAAAAATTCAGTCACAACTCAATTTTCAGCTGCCACGTCAGCATTTCCAGCCCCAAAAAATTTAGCCTCAAATCAGTCACAACTCTATTTTTATCATTTTATCATTTTTTTTATTATCTTCAATTTTATATATTTATTTGAATTGAGTTATTTGTAAAATCAAATTAAAAAACTTTAAATTTAAAAAATATTTAATTAAAATTTGAAATTACTTAATTTAATCCTAACTTACATAATAAAGGCAAAATTCGGAAGATGCGGGCTTATTCTTTTAGGAATTGGTTCAGCTCTCAACAAAATATCTTCCCCAATCGCGACAAATGCTCAAATGGCAAAGTTTGATTGGTTAAAAGGAAGAAATAGCAATGCCATTTACCATCTTGTTAAGCTATTATTTATATATGGTGCAACAACATGATTCGACAGAAGTGACACACTATATTTTGAAACCAAAATATTGGTTTTAAAGAAAGAAAACAAAATTGAAATTAACAATTAAATTAACAAAAATTAAAAGAAAAGAAAATGATAGCACAAGCTACAGTGCGGCGCTATGATACAAGAAAAATACATGTAGCATAGTCTTGGAGTAACGGGAATATAACCAACAGAATTGAGCCCCTAAAACAACTCTATATTCAATTGGTAAAGTTTTTGCATCCCACATCGAAAAATAAAATCAAAGTTTCTCCTTTACATAGCTATAAAAAAAGCCATTTGCATCCCACATTGAAAAGTGAAGCCAAAACTTCTCCTCCATACATCTATAAAGGGAGTCACTATATTGTTTAATAAAGTATAATTTTTATTAATTCATAGGTCCAATTTTAAAATATGGATCATTGTGAATTCTAGTATTAAAATTTTCAATTAAAAAAAAAACATGAAATGCGGCTGAAATGTGGCCGAATGGGTCTGCAACGCCGCCGCGTTGCGGCCGCCGCAGCCTGGCATTCAGCTGCGCTCACGGCTGGAATTGCGACTGCAACGAGGTCTACCCGCCCCGTAACCCAGCCGTGTCGCGGCAGCCCCGTTTTCTCACCCAAACACGGCTGGGTTACTGATGCTCTTAGAATGGTGATTTTTTGGCTGAAAATATATATTCCTTATGTCCTAAAAATAAATAGGTCTAATGAGGTGTAATGTGACTCTTAATAAAAATAGTTGGTGTATTGTGAATGGATAAAAGATCATATTTTACGGACAATGTTAGTGATTATTAATAATTATATATATTGTGAATGGAGAAAGTGATGAATTATGTAATAGAAATGGATAGTAAATTAATATATAAGGATAATATGCTATGATGTGGTATTTATAAACAAAAATTGACTAATTTTTTTGAATATACCAAAATAATAGAAATTGGCTATTTTTTTGGGACGAAAATGTATATTATTTTCTCTCTTCTGACCTAAACTGATGAACCCTGTTAAGACATTTTAAACTAAACTGACGTATTTCACATGAACACCCAAGCAAATGTTATGATGAATGCTGAACCTTTTTTTTAATATATGTTATATCTGCACTTACATAGTTATGATCACGGTAATTAAATAGCCAAACATGAAATATCTGGAATCACCTAAACTTTTTCCTGGTCAGCATTGCCTATATTTTGTGATGAAATTGGATTAGGTAACTGAAGTCAATCACCGATTCCATAACACAGCTGGATTGCATTGCAGACTGCATTCCACACCAATGCTATTTCTCATATCTACCCTTTCAAATTCTGAAAATTACAATTCAGGCTCTGGCGCACGATGATAATGCTTTTTAGTAAAAAGAGAATTGCAATCAAAACTTGAAGTAATATCATTCAATGAAAATTTAAATACCTAACAACTATTTATAAACCTAAAACCAACCTAGCCTAATTGAAAAATGAATTAAAAACCAAAAAGACTTAGATCGTTCATTTGAAAACCAAGGTAGATTTGTAATGAAGTAAAAGTCTTGGGCTGCTGCATCTTGACCTTATTGCTCTCAAAGCAACCACAATGGTGGCTCGCTGACCGTCAAAACCCGCTGTTGCAGGACCTCGGGCCGTCGATTCGAGCCTCCTGCACGGGCTCCATGCCCGTTGTCGCTGTCACGCGCCCGTGGCTCGCACTCGCGCGTCGCAACCAATCGCAGGGCGCGTACGTGGCACGCGGCCACCCTGCGAATGGACTTCGTTTTCACGTTCTTTTAGTTTTTTTAATTTTATATTCGAATAAAAAATAATTTTTTTATTACTTGAGCCCCAACGGCTCTTTAAAAAAATATAATTTTTTTTAATTTTTTTAAAACGGTAACAAAGTGCAACGACACTTTTTTTTACTTTTTTCTTCTATAAATATCTACAACCCCATACTTCATTTCTCCACCCCAAATTCAATATACTTCATCTCTTTCTTCTTCATTTTCTCTTCTTTATTATGTCTACTCTCAACCATCAAGCGGTGATCCAACATTTGTTGTCGCAAGGGATCGATTCATCCATTTTTTGATACGATCCAAATGCTCTCGGTGCATCTAATCCAGCGAGTTACGACTCTCCTTGTCTCGGCTCCTCATCACCACATCTCGACGCTATCAATTTTTCCGACGAGGCGAAGAAGTCGAGGTAAGAAGCCTGAATACCATACTCCGCGGAAGAAACGATGCGTATATTTGAAGTATACGTCGCCGTGAGCGAAGATGCGATCCTCGGCAACCCAAAAAAAGGTCGTCTTTCTGGGTAAATGTGACGAAAAATGGGCGGGCGGCGGGTTGGCCGGACCGAAGCGTACAAAGCATATGGTGGACGGGCAATTTAGTACGAGCGGAGATACCGAAGCCAAGGTCCCGCCCCATTGGCCAGAAGGCGGCAAAATGGAAGGCAAAGGGCAAGGCGACATCCTCCAATGACCACTGCAGCGACGAATAAGATTGGCTAGATCTGATCCTCATTAAATAACACCACCAACGCCGCCTTACTCAAGTTGTTCTTCCAAGCCAGCGCTTTCGACACGTCTAAAATGTCAGATGAACAAGTCGAGAACCACCCGCCGCCTTCTTCACAATTTGAGGGAAAAATGGATTATAATTAGGATTTTAATTTGTGTAATTTTACTGCTTTTAATAATGTAATTTAGGATTTTAATTTATTTAATTTTACTGCTTTCAATAATGTAATTTAGGTTTTTTATTAAAAAAATTAGAATTTTAATTATATTATTCAAATTAATTTGATTTAAATTATAAAATTGACAAATAACATGAATTATGAAATAATTAAAAAATAAGAGATTAATAGTGTAAGGGAAAGTTAAGGCTCGACCGCTGTTGCAAGGAGTAAAATTCTAAGGGAAAAGTTGTTGTGGGGCCTATGAATAGTGTAAGGGAAAGGTGAAGGCTCGATCGCTGCTATGGATGCCCTCATCTCTTGCCTAGCAATTCCAATTGCCCAATCTGGCACTTTAACCAATAGGAGAAACAGTGGGAGAAACACCTATTGCATACTAAACAATTAGGCCATCCACAACCTAGTTTGGAATTTTCAGCCATAATCCATTATTCAGTTGTCACTTTAGTATTTCAAATTCCAGCCATAAAACTAATAACCTAGGCACAAAATTTCAGTCATAACTCCACTTTTTTAATTTATCATTTTTTATTAATCTCCAATTTCATATATTTATTTAAATTGTGATATTTATAAATTTAAAATAAATTATTGAAAAATCGAAAAATTACTTAATTAAAATTTCTAAAATTACATAATATAAATACTGAAAATTACATATTTATAAAGTGTGCTTAACGTCCTTTCGCGTTGCCTCCTTCATTTGAGCAAACAATTCTTTCTTTGGGTCAGTTGGACACGTAACCAGCCACTTTGGATAGATATCATCGGCCAAGTAGTAGCTCATATTATAGAGTCAGCGATTATCCGTCAATTCGATAAGCGGTGCCCTTCCAGCGCATAAATCGTTGAAGATAGGTGATTGGATCATGACGTTGATGTCATTGTTCGACCCTGTCATGCCAAAGAATGCATGCCAGATCCATAAACGTTGGTCAGAAACTGTTTCGAGGATGATCATCGAATTTGTGCCCTTGTATCCGCTTGTGTAGGCGTCTCTCCATGCTATAGGACATTTTTTTCATTGCCAGTACATACAGCCGATGCTACCTAGCATTCCGGAAAAGTCATGATGCCTCTCATGTATATTTATCAATCGTTGTGCGTCTGGCACCGTCGGCCTTCTCAAATATGTATCGTGAAAGGCTTCGATGAATACGCGACAAAATCATTTGAGGCACTCACGCCCCATTGTGTCGGAGATATGGAGGTATTCATCAAATTGATCTGAAACGCTATCGTACGTGAGTTACCGCATCGCTGTCGTGTACTTTTGCAGCGTCAAGAGCCCCTCACGTCCAAGACCGTCGGAGCGCTGCTGCAAATACTCATCATGTCCTGCTGAAACACAGTTGCACCCTATCATGGCTCTGTTGGGGTTGTTTACTAGAAAGCATGCTTTACGAGCTGCTTATGTATTGATAACCCTATGAACTACCATTCTCCGACTCTTATCAAGAGATATTATTGTCACACGATTTGCCTTTTATAATCTAGTGATTATATTGTGAGCAAATATAATTTGTGATTATAATTGAGTAAGCAAGTCTAGGTCTTCTGCATTGTAGACTGAATGGTGGTCAGGTCATCACTAAAGGTCACTCAGTCGGTGCCTTGCAGAGGAAAATTAAGTTTCACAACCTAGACAGACTTGGACGATCTATCAATTAAGGTTGCAATGTCAGTTCGAAAGTATCCTAACCTTGGGAGATTAACGACACTGGTGTGGTATAGCACTGGAGGATTCACGTTGAGATAAGTCATTCTTGCTAATTACTGAAAGACGAGATCTCGGTGATTATTTATTTCTGAATATTTGTATATAACATTGAGCATACGTTATTAATTGTGCAGTACTTTGACTTATCAAAAGGTACGGGCTTTTCGTAACCCAAGAATCCTGATATATTGGGCAATTGTAATTAATATCTAGTGGTCTTATGATTGTTATTGCATTGAATCGTGTTCTGGAGGACCAGGTTGATAATATCCTCAATAGGTGTTTGAGAAAAAGAATTTATTATATGAAACCCAACCGATTGGAATTTATTCTAGTATAATAAATAATGTTCTTGAACTAGACCACTGTTGGTAAACAATATTAATTAATTAAAGCTAGCAGCATGCTTAAATTAATTAATGGATATTGTAATCTTATATATGGGAAATGAATTAAGGAAAAAGGAAGCCCAGATTTTTCGTAATATGGATTTGGACAGGTAGGTCAATATTAATTTCTATAGTGGTCTAAATTAATATTCTATAGGGCTTGAATTAAATTGGGGCTCAATTTAATTAGTAAATGCCAATAGGGAGGCCTGGTCCAAATTACTTGGATCCCTAGCGTGTTCTATAAATTGAGGAGTGGAGAATTAAATTCGTAATCTTAGTCTCTGAGAAACACGCCTAGCGTGTCTTCTTTGTTTCTTTTTTTCTATTTATTTTTCTTCTTCACTTTAGCCTATATGGTTTGATAAAATATTGACCACCTTATATTCAAATCCTGAATTTGGTTAATAGGCTAGAAGATTTGAGGTAGAATATTGGATGAGTTGTGGGAGTTGCAAGGCCTCGTCTACAAATAGAATCAATTAATGGTAAGATTTGAACTCTTAGATATCATGATATAGGATTTCATATTATTTAATTGTCAATTTGTGTTCTAGGCAGATTTATCTTGAATTGCATGATAATTAAATTTTAAGCATCATCCTATGGGATACCGAGTTTCAGGAATCCTCATCGATCTCCTCCATCAGACTCGTTGGAGAAAAAATCATTGACGAGACGTTGAACGATATTTTTACTCTATCGGTGCATGTACATCCTTGGTACACGAGGCCTCGACGGCGACACTGCAACCGTCCTTTGTAAGTACTCTTATATCACGTCGTGACCTCCACTATCAAATCATTTATGGCATCATCCTCGTCGGATGAACTAGAATTGGAATTCATTTTGTGCAGACTCATGAATTTTGGAGAGTTTTGTGTGAAAAGAGAAGAATGAATAAAGAAGAAGAGTGGATGTATGAATTGGAAATTGAGATGTAGTATTTATAGAATGGGAAAAGAATAAAAAAATAAAAAAATAAAAATCTACCTATACTAGTCGTTGCTCCCCACCCCAACGGTCCGATTCCCATTTCCAACGGCTACAAAGTGTGATAAAGGGAGAATAATTCAAATTTTTTACAAAATTCAAAATTCTTGAATGATAAAAAAGGGAGCAGCGCCCGCCCCTCTATCCCTTCCTTGCAATGCAATTGTTCTCCTCCACCGCGCCAGTAGATAGCCCTATCGTATGTGGCCAACGCCGCGGCTACAACCGTCGCAGCTACGGTCACCGCAGCCCTTCCCACCCCCGCAACTCAGCCCCGTTCCCAGCACTCTTGTTGCAGCCTTGTATACAATTGCACTGCGAGTGTTCTTAGTGATGTTCAGGGGAGACGGATCATGTATGCAGTGACGGATCCACAAATTTTGTAATATATACCCATTTACTTGTGTGAATGAAAGAATTAACAAGAAAGAGAGTTGTTGCCAACCTCTTTACATTTAGTTCCTCACGAAATGACGTCCTTTTCATTAAAATGCTCCTCCATGTTCTACAAATTATTATCTATCTGGAAACATCAACTTAATCATAATTATATTACAAAATAATAAAATATAAAAACATCTACAATTATAAGCCTAAACACTTTACAAAATCTAAACAGTATGCTATTTTTATTTAGGTTAAATATATCAAAACCGACACAAAAATTAAACAAATTAAAATTCTAAAAAAAGCTACAACGAAAATTTTAATCTACTATCTTCAATTTAATGTATTCTATTAGTATTTCTTTATGCTTTCTTTTGCCTAGCTAGTAGACGTTTTCAGAGTTTGTCCTATCCCCCAGCACCCATTTTTCGGCGGAGTAGCTTTTAGGGCAGCATTAACGCTGCCCCATTTCCGCCGGATGTAGCGGCCGCCGGGTTGGGGCTGGGTTGGGGGGGAGGCAGCCGCGCACACCAGCGGCTGAATGCCCGGCTGCGGCGGCCACAAGTCGCCCGCGTTATTGGTGGTCCGCCGCATTGCGGCGGCCACCTTTAATTTTTTTTTTTTTTTTTAGATAAATTAGAAAATTTAATACTAGAATTCACAATGATCCATATTTTTAAATTGGATCTATGAATTATTAAAAATTAC
>JAYDZE010010114.1:0-28605 GCA_034509125.1 Monilaria moniliformis
TGTCTTCTTGTCGTGTCTCGTCACCAAAACCAAGAGCTTTCATCACTGTTAATAAATAAAAAAAGAAATGAAAGTAAATAAATAAATTGTATATGAAACTAAGTAAATATTACTAGATACGGTAACTTATCAAATTAGGAATTTATGATTAGGGTTAACCGGTACCCGGTTCGGTACCGGTTACCCGGGTACCGGAATTATGATTGAGGTTTGGTACCGGTTACCGGACCAGAACCGGTATATCCGGTACTCGGGAAACCGGTTCCCGGTTCGGTACCGGTTTTCCCGGATTACCGAAAACCGATTATCACCCCTATTTGCAAATGTAGCCCGATTACATGAGAGTAGTCACAGAGTGAAATCACAAACCTTTTGAAGTGTGATGCTTAGTACCATGACGACTTAATGCTAGGAGAGAGAGACATTTGAAATGTTCAAGGTTTCAACTTTGAGTTTCTTGTGGACCATAATTTTGACTCTTTTATGTTAAGGAACTGACCCTTTTCTTTAATCTCGTTGAAGTTCAAATATGTTAAGGTTTCATTATCACTTGTATAAAAATTTATTCTCTCTAATTTAGGCCGTTACTGTTTTTAAATTCTAACATTATCATAAAGTATTTCTTTATTTGGGATCACGCGAGGTCGACCGATTCCACCGTCAGCTCACAAATACCAGAAAAGTCTATTAAATCTGATCTTTCGAGCCACCGTCGATCTCAAATGCAGCAGTTACGACCTCACACGTTATGTTTTCTGAATCCGTCACTAACACAAAATGATGCGACAACATCTCATAAAATATTTAAGGCATATCCTATACGTAAGCAATATGTACGAACGGTGCTCACGATAAATTAAGCATGTACTAAGTCAAAAGATGAAAGAAAGATTGAGACATATAGTCCATCGAGGTGTGGAAAGAAGAGTCGAGAAAGACAAAAGTGACCACAACTACCAAAATGTTTGCCACTCTCTCCACTTCGAAATCTGAAAAAGAAGCCGCCAAAATTCGGATCAATTTCCAAAACTAAAGAAAATTATTTTGTTTTAGTCTTGAAGACGAAACGACGTCACTGTAATGGAGTGTACAGTTTCCGCTGCAATTCTGTCTACGTCTTCTTATTCCCCACGCCAACGCTATACTTCGTAGCCAGGGTTTTTGCAGACACGTGGCCCCATACCCATCTCGTCTTTATTTTATTAATTTTTTTTCTTTTCTTTTTTCGTTTTCACATTGTTTTTCCCTTTTCTCGGTCTCTTTTTACAAAAAAAGAGTAGCCGTAAATTAAATATTGTGTTGTAGCAATTTCAATTTTATATTTTATATTACTAATGCTTCAATTTTCACAAAATTATTAATTTGTTGTTATATATTATTAATTTTAAAAATAATTTATTTAAGTAATTAATATAATTTTATTCAAACAAAAATATAGAAACAAAAAATAAGATAAATAAATTATGTATGTGTATGTATAGATAATTTTTAAGAAATAGAATTATGACAGTAAAAGTTAGAAGTAAAATAGCATCACAATAAAAAGCTTAAAAATGAACAATAAAACTGAACAATCACATTATGGCCACTCACACAAAAGCATAATAATTAATGTATTCAAAAAAATAATAAAAGATTGACACTCATTTGCATAATAGTCATTTTCCCACCAATTTTAAATTTCATTAAGTGAACTAATTTTAACTAAATCAATTAATTTTTTTAAATAAAATCACGTGTAACCAACCATAATATAGTTGTGTAACCAACCATAATATAGTTGTTTAGCATCACTCAAAAATAAAAGACATATGATCTAAAAAATGAAAGTCGTACACAAAATTGCTTCTTAGGTCAATTTCTTATAGGCTTTCTAACTAGCCATGGCATTCCCTACAATTGACCTATTTGCTACATGTAAATGCCAAATCATTACCTTGGTAACTTAGTGAAACCATTCAATTTTTACCAAAATCTCCAAATACAATATACTACCAATTTATAAATAGATAAAAAGTAGCAATTTCACTCAATAATGGAATTATGTTACTATTAAAACTTCTTGTTACATTAAGTAAAACACCATATATTACATGAGGGGTCTGGATTTAATCCCATACATACAAAATGACCAAAATATCTATAACCACAACCTAACACAAATAGCCTTTGTGCCCTAAAATTTGTTATTTCAAATTTATATTCTTCTTTTTAAGAAAATCTGCGCAACCAAACAAACCCTTAAGGATCATCATTTTCTACTTACCTACTCGTTTTTTTTTTTGCTTATTTCCTATTACCTACTTCACACACACTTGATCATCATATTATATTTGGTACAAAAACAAGAACCGGTAACATCCATCAGTAAGTCCACTCCGGCGGGAGGCCCGGATGATCGGAGCCGATCATCTGCGATCCTTCCACTGCCGGAGATAGAAAACTCCGGCTGCGTTGCTGCAGTAGCACCAATGCACGCGTTCGAGCCAAGGCCGAATCTGTGAATAAGCCAATCCCTCAAATGTGAGCTACAAGTTAAAGGATTTGGGAATTGCTTAAAGCAACCACACGTACTATGATCCGAGGCAAAGCCTCTGCCGATCTTGGGCTGAGGCGACCGAGCTTCATCTTTGACGAAATGATACATTAAGGGCTTGGTGTTGATTAGAGCGGCTTCTCTACCTTGGAAGGGAGAAGCTGAACACACTTTGCCAACATACAACACGAAATGAACAGTCAAACAACAGCATTAGAAGCATGTAAAGTTAATGATCGAAGGCACTTTTGGGAGTTATTAAAACAGCCAATACATAGAAATTATTGGCCTCACAAGCTCTGGGTCTGATGGATATGCACTAATGAAGAAGATATTGGGGTGAAATTGAAGATAAGAGGCAAAAGTCATGCATGTATCCAATAATCGAAAGAAAACAAGACTTGTGCATCAACAACATCATAATATGGGCTATTACAATTAGATTTTATTTTTTCCATACACGCCAATTTCTTGGCCACATAACCTATAAATGGCATCTTCTGGAATAAAACAAAAAAATAAAAATGGGATGAAAATAGTAAAATGCAAGAATAAGGGTCCCTCTAGTTTATATCGGTCTCTAGATATTGAACTAATATTTTGTTTGAAATTGCATATAACAATTAAAACACTACACGGTACGACGACTGCATCAGTATACGAGAAAATCACCATAAAATGAGAAAATACATATGGAACGTGACACCTCAATTAGGCCTTATTGGGGATATTGAACTAATGTTATAATTATATCAAGCGTAGGAAACAATAATTCCACATAAATGATGAAAATTGCAACTTAATGTCAAAGTTCAAATTAAAACAGACGAAATTGGAGGGAAAATTGAAATGGGGAAATACCTGGCCTCCTGCGAGGGGCTGACGAATGAGAGCTGGTGGTGTCATATCGGCGAGGCAAAAACACTCCTGTTCCAGCGCACACCTTTTTAGCCGCCGCGCTGCTGCCGTCATGAGGCGCCCTTCCTCGGTGTGGGGCCCATGCAACATGGCCCAATCCTCCTCTCACTGCCCTTGGACAAATGTTTTCAAACTGGGGAGGAAAAAGAATTTCATATAATGTATGTATGAAAATTGGGAGAGAAAGAAGCTTTCAATAGGCTTTTTATTTAGATTACCGATGTATTCAGGTAAACTGGCGGGGTGGGAATTTCTGACTGTTTATGAAACTGGGAACGGTTTCCCGGCGGCGGGCAGGGGCTCAGCTTCAGCTTCGCGACTTGACCGGCCGCGAGGTATATGAGACCCCCAACGGCGTCGTATTGGCTTCGGTTGTTTGACCCCAGCGTTGACTGCGGCGAAGCCGACATCGCACGTAATTTCTGAAGGGTAAAAAACAGAGATTAGAAAAAGCAGTAGAAATAAGATAAAGAAGAAAACGTACTAAAAATGTCGACGAAAATAGCAGGTACCTGAGCTTGGAAGTCGTAGGGGAACTCAGTGGGGAAGCGTTCAGAGTTGAAATTCTCTCTGTCGATGACAAAATCCTCGTCTGTGAGAAACTCAGAGGGAAGCCAGTAACCTGCTCCTTCCACACCATCAGCCATCCTCATGAGAGAGAGAGAGAGGAGAGAGAGAGAGAGAGAGGGAGGGGGGGGATGGGGGACTTGTGAGTTGTGTGGGCGGTTGCTGAGAGAGGAAGATATAATAGTGGCAGAGTGAGTGAGTATCTAGGGAGGAGTGGGGCCCAGAGGAGAGAAAGTGGAGTGGGAGGGGAATGTTGAATACAAGAGACGGGTTTTTGCTTTTTATTAAGGTTTCCGGGCCATTTTGAGACAAATTTCAAAAATCAAAACGGTGATTTGGATTTGGTGGTGGGTATTGAAATCTTGAAAATCAAATTAGGAATTTGGGGAGTGGGGCCCTTTTTTTTAAATTTATTTTAGAAAAGAGTGTGTCATTAGCGTTCGAGACATTTATCCTGCTCGCTGCTCCACGTGGCAATCTCGTGACGATTCTCGGAATTCCTTTTTTTTCTATTTTATTGTCGTATGCTCTCTCCATCCACTAAAAATAGTCTCTTTAGTTTACGGCACGAGTTTTAATGCAAAATTAGTAAAGTAAGAGAGATATGAAGAAAAAATGAATGGGTTCTAGTAGTATAAGTTATAAATAAATTAATGTTTAGGGGTATGTGTTATGAGAAATTTTCCATAAATGGAATGTGACTATTTTTGGTGGACGGACCAAAATGAAAAAATAAAACTATTTTTCATGAACGGAGGGAGTTTTCAGTTAAGGATATAATAGTTATAAGAAAAATTACGGTTTTTAGGTAAACGAAATATTTTACTAAACTGCTAGCAAATAAATCATTTTTATTTGAATCGAAATTATGATCAGCTACATTATGACTAAATAGCATCACTCTTTCAATTAAGCTCGATGCCCTTAAGTCCACTGCTTATATTTAGCATTGTTTTGGGGGGCGGGGGGATAATCACTCCTCTTCGTTAATCTTTTTAACTTTAGCACTCTCTGCAATATCTTGCAATATTTACCAGAATTAACATGGACATTCTATCAAAAACTACCAATAATTAATACTAACTTAATAATAATTTGCATGTGGACCCTAATAACAAAATTATGCACAATCATTGGAATACAACATAGTATATATTAGACCATCATTGTCGTCATTACAATAGTGAACATGATCAAATATCACCCTCTTGGCACTGTGGACTTGCCCTCTACACGCATCATTGTCACCTCCTACAATTTCGGGTCCAATAATTGCAAAGTTACACATTTTGGTGAATAACATATACTCCCTCCATCTACGAAAAATATGATTGTTTTTTTTTATTTTGGTCCGTCCACCAAAAATAGTCTCATTCTATTTATGGAAAATTTATTACAACACAATACTCCTAATCATCAATCTATTTACAACTTATACCACTAGGACCCATCACTTTTTATCTATCCTTCCATTTTTTTCTCTCCCTCTCTCCTACTTTATCAACCACTTTTTATCTCTTCAATCACTTTTTCTCCCCATCTCTTTTATTTTACCAATTATACATTAAAACTCGTTCCGTCCACCAATAAGACTATTTTTGGTGGACAGAGGGAGTATATATTTTGGAGAAATGGGTTGCAATCCTCTATCAAGTATCAAAACTAAGGCCCTAATTTGAATCACATAATGAAGAATTATGTAATTAACTAGCTTGGGTATGTTTACTAGTCACCTAGACCTGCCTTTTACTTTATTGGTGAGGTGGGTTATATGATACCTGATTTGCATTATGATATGTTTATTTTCTAAGATTAATAATTTTGGTTGATAATTGCTCCATTCTATGGAAAACTTGCCTTATTTTGTCGCTTTTTACCGGGCCAGCTTTTTATTACCAGCAACCAAATGAAAATGAAATTTTTGGGTTGCTCAATTTCGATGCCGGAATGGCTGATGATTACTCACATCACAATATAGTTCTGTAGTGTCACATAAATTATGATT
The DNA here is from genome assembly GCA_034509125.1 of Monilaria moniliformis. Classification (NCBI taxonomy): domain Eukaryota; kingdom Viridiplantae; phylum Streptophyta; class Magnoliopsida; order Caryophyllales; family Aizoaceae; genus Monilaria; species Monilaria moniliformis. The sequence continues at coordinate 6,027 of JAYDZE010010114.1, forward strand.
TACTTATTATCATTTTAATTGATCCATGATTAGGGCATCCATAACAGTTGAATCTGTCGGGACTGACGAAGGTCAAACCGACGAAGGTCAAACCCACAAAAATTGGCTAAGTCTTTTACTTTTTCATTACACTATTTATGGGCTATATAGCTATTTCTGTTTTAAAATTTTAACACCCACCACAATAAAAGGCATTGGCACTTGTCCTCTTTTTATTACTATTCATGAATCTTATATTTTACTTTTTATTACACTAACCTGCATAATAAAATTAAAAAAGTAAAAAAGAAAAAAAATGTAATATCTCGTCAGCCGACGTCAGCGGCTCGCGAGCCTCCGTTGCAGGTTGAGCCAGCGGCCTCTTGATCGGCAGCGGCGGTAAGCGGACAGAAATCAAGGGTGGCTGCGAGCTGCTGTTGCCGATGCTCTTAGGAACTGAATTATGCAATTAATTATCTACGTCATGGCATTGGCATGTACATTTTCTATTGGGTCAACAGACTTAACTATTTTCGCGTTAGCGATTTTTGGTGTCTACTCAAATTTATTCGTTAATTAGTCAGATTCGAATCCCTAAAATAACCATTAAATAGCTTAACCCAAATTATCAGCGAGGTTTCAATTTAAGAATGTACCTTAAATATTATCAAAAGTGGACTTGATAAATTTAACTTGATTTTTAATAAAGGATTGGCTTAGTTAAGGATTTTAAGTATATTTTTAAAAGAAAATTAATTATTTCCTGCTATAATTTCCACGTTAAAACACGAATAACGTAAATTGTTTAGCGGGTGCAATTTTTCGCTGATAAAGATATTTATCTTTAGTTCGTTCGGAGATACCAAACAATACAATCTCTTATCTTGTAACAGAGATATTTAGAGATCAAACATCACCGTTTCTATTTCCCAAATTTTTTTTTGAAAAAAAAAAACAAAAGATAAAGATATATATCTTTATTGGATTGGGCTAGTTCAATATTGTTGATTTTGGGCTTCAATTGTATCTAAATCTATCTCATAATCTTATATAAGGTTGTTATGGTCTTTAAATATTTGTTTTGGGCCTTCTCTAATTAATGCAGAGTGATAATTCTATTTATAGCCCCCATTTTACTCACTATAGTCTTATCTAAAATAGTACTAATAAATAATTAAAAATTTATTATTTTATTCTATAGCAAATAGCTCCCAAATAATCAACTTTTACAATCTTACTTGGTCCTTCACTGTGGATTCTGGCTTCTCCTACCTTGTGAGGCTCCAATTCTGCGAGATAAGTAGCCCTATATTATATATGAGATCAACCAGATAGTTTTTAGCATTCTCTTGAATAATCGGGCTGATATATTTTGTGTATAAAGACTAAATGTCATGATATTAGGGGTTTAACGAATATTAATTTTTTACTATGCTACGATAATATTTCTTCAGTCCCGTTATTATTAACCTACATGAATTAAACACGTAAAATAAAAAAATTATATTTTAGGTATAAAATAATAGAATCTACTTAAATTTACCAACTTTTTGTGTGTAATATTTTTATAAACGATAATATTTTCTTTAAGAAAAATAAAAGTCACTAATCTTGTAAATACGTCGTAGCATACTATTGATGGCTTCTAGCTAGAGAGAGATGTTGTGAGCTATGAAATGATATTTCTAATTCATCTACCATGTAGAGGCAATGAATAAGTTGGGGTTTAAATAGGTATGTCAATTTGGTATCTTGGGTGAATTTAGGTGAAAATATTGGTCAGTAAGTCTTGATCAAACGTAATTTTGCTTTTGTGAGCAATGGCATACACAAAAAGTTCCACTTTTTTACTTTTGGAGTTGGGTTATGAAATTATGAAATTCGTTACTAGCCGTTTCACTATTTTTGAATTGGAGTTTGATGATTACATACGATTAGATCTAACTATGTTAAAATTTGAATCTTTGTTTGTTTGTTTTTTTTTTTGGAAAGGAAAAATTCATTAACTATCAAGGCGAACAATATCCAACTACCATGATGGAAAATCGTTCCTCCAAACAACCTTAGAGGAAAGAGTTGAAGCGAATTGCGCGAGGCAATGTGCCGCTTGATTTGTTGTACGATACATATGACGCACTCCTATTAAGATATTGTCTCTTGCCGCTTGTAAAATGTCTGTTATATCATCTGGTAAGAATTCGACGTCCTTGTCCTCATCTTCCATAGTCTTTGCTGCTAAGAGGGAGTCTGTGTAGATCTCGACTGGCTTAACCTTTTGCTCCAGACACAGGATAATTCCATCGACAATGGCTAGGATTTCAACGATCATCACGTTAGACCTCGGCTGTTTCCGTTCAGACATGTGTGCATGGACTTACAAGCTCATTCACTTGTGCACATAATTATTACATGGAACATCTATAATAACTTATATGCAAGCACAATTTTTACTAGAGAACTTTCATATCTACCCTAGTTTCCAAAAGATCTTAAAAGTTCAATCTTCTTATTATCTTAATTTATTTAATTGTATGCAATTTGTACATTATTTTACATATTGTCTAACTTCCTCGACAACATATAATTCTCTCTCTGTGAAACTTCTGACTAATAACTCCATTCAAGCTCTAAAACTGATTTTTGTAATAACTTTGACAATTTTGCATTTGACTGTTAAAAGGAGAAGGTTCTTTGGAGTTATGAGAGAGAAAATAATAGACTTCTATTCTTAATATACATGCATATATACATATGTATAGATTATGAGTGATGCTGAATAGCCACATTATGGCTTTCCGTACGCGTTTTTTTCTTTCAATAAATTAAACCGATTCTTTTGGCCCAAAAATAATAAATGTTAAAACTGAATAAAAAATAATAAATAAACCAATTTTTTTATATATATATTGAATCAGCTCATAGGTAGTCATAATATGACTGCATAGATTATACTATCATTCATCATTCACTCTCTTGAAAATTCAAATGGAATGTTTTCCCTCTCATATTTTCAAATACTTCTCATTTCTCGATGCATAATACTCTCGTAGTCAAGCAGTATTTGCAGCTTAATTAGGTCAATATTTATTAAAGAGGCACTAATTGGTAATTACCACGAATAATAATCTTTTATTAACGATAGTGGATCAATTATCGAGGGCAAAATAATATTGAAAAACACGACCATGCATCCTACTGCTTCTCATAGGCGTTTGAAATTTGTACGCAAACCTTATTTTCAGGCAACAAAAAGCAGGAAGATTACAAACTCGATGAATATTATTAATTCTTTGTCAACCAATTTATATAAATTAATGGTCGATTTATGAAAATTAAATAAAGTAGCCACCCTATTATGGCTGGACATTCTTGTTGGTTTTGTTTTAGTTACTTTAAAAACTGGCATTTCCAACAAAACATAATTATAAGGCATTGTTTAGTATTTTGGATTCTTTTGGTTGTAAGATTTCTTTTTGATTCACAATAAGCAATATTTTCAAGTAGGAGAATGAAAAAAATAAGGAATAATTATCATTTACATCGTAACTTTTCGTTGATTTCTGGTTAATCTCATAACTTTTGAAATTGGAACATAAAATCATAACTTTTGACATTTTCTTAATTATCCCACAGATCAAAATTCCAGTGAAATTTGTGATGCCGTGTTAGCCGGAATTTCCGACGCAGACAAAACGTCCGTTCTTTGAAACAATGTCGTTGAGATAATTGCCATTAAATCATATTTTTTCGTTGAATTCTGGCTAACACGCCACCACCAATTTCACTAAAATTTTGATCTGTGGGATAATTGAGAAAATGTCAAAAGTTATGATTTTATGTTTCCGTTTTAAAAATTATGGGATTGACCACAAGTCAACGAAAAATTATGATTCAAATGACAATTATCTCAAAAATATATAACATCATTTATCTTAAAAACCAATAAACACACGTAGAGAGAAGAAGAGAGAGATGATAGAGAAAGAGAAAGAATATCAATAAACACACACATAGAGTACTGCAATTATAAATGTCCGGTTATGTCACCTTCATCACGATTGGAGATGTGAGAAAACTAATGAATTTGACGCTCCCCATGAGATAATTGCACCTCAAATTTAATGCGAATCAAACCTCAGTCAAATTAAATCTCCTCCGACCAAACTGAATTAGATAGATCCATATGTAATTATTCTATGTCTAGCTACTAGGAAACAAGTCCATCAAATTCAAGTATGCGATTTCAAGCAGCGGCGGAGCCAGAATTTTGACACGTAGAGTTTAAAAATAATTTTAAAAATAAAATTAAATATAAATAATAGCTAAACTAACTAGTTAATAGAGCTCATTTTTTCATGAATAAGTAACTAGTAATAGGGATCGATTTCAAAATGACTTACCAAACGTAAGTGGAGTTACATTTGACCACTAGTTCCAACATCATCATTTGAACTCAATAATTTAAATATTCAACAAGCAGTACACGGGAGGAAATAAGTGAAAGGCAATCTATAATAGCCACAAAGAAAACAAGAATGATATATATATGAAGAGTTGCGAGAAATAGAGTGAGATAGACTGACGCAAGATTACCAAAATATTACCAAAATAATATTAAATTTATCAATAAATAGTAAAATTATCAAAATACCACTCTTTTTTTTTTTTCCAAGACTTTGAGTTGAAATTCACTTACAACATTAGATTATCTCTATTAATGACACCCTCCAACTTATATCTCCACATCAGACAGAAAAAATAAAGTAAAATGCATGATCTGGACAAACAATTAACCCTAACAATTAACCTTAACGTCAAAGATGTTAAACTAGAACACAATTAGTTGATCAACTTTCTCCAACTTCCCATTATCTAACTTAAAGGAATTTCAAAGACTAGAATGACCAACCCAAAAAAAAAAAAAAAAACTCGTGATGTAAAATGAAGGATCGTTGTGCTATGCACAATTATGATTTGTTTTGATTAATATATAATGAGCAAATAATTATCAAGAAAGGGCAAAATGGTAAATTCGCATACCGACGAGATCCGGCAGCCCCACGGCTACGGCTACGCATCTCTATCACTTTATATATCATTATTTTGAATGAGACTTCCAAAGTAGACGTTGGCCCTCTTGTCACTTGGCAGTTACCTTCAAACTTTGAAAATCAAATCATCACCCAAAACACACGCACAGTGAAAACCCACATTGTGGAGTAGTATAGTAGATAAATGTAATAAAATCCAGTGTACTCCTGTACCCAAAGAGACAGTTCATGTCTAACCGTTTAAAGCTCAACTTTTCCCCTAATTTTTGTTTTTCGAAATTTCGACCTTTTCAACCTCTGTCCGTTGTCAAGATTGAATCTTTATGGCCGTCTTTGAGCAACGGCTAACCCCTTTTCTTGAATAGAAGCTATCCCTTTTATGGTAATTCCCATTTGCCGACTTGCCGTTTAAATGGCTAGCGCAGCTGGGAAGAGCGAGAAGAAGAAAGAGGGGTCCGAGTTGGAGAGTGATGACTCGTTGAGTGGGCCGAGAGGGAGCAGCAGCAGCACTAGTTATGAGAGTAGATCGAGTTCTACAGGCAATTCTTGCTCAGCTCAATTAGGTTGGCCGATCAAGAAAGCCTCCAATCATTCGGGCAATGATGTTTCTGATGAAAAGCGTAACCCCCGATTGAGTGCTAAGTGTTGTGACAGTGAGCCTATTTTGAAGAAGCAGAGCTCAAATCTTTCAGGTAAGTCAAAGAGACTCTGTGTGTGTGTGTGTGTGATCATAGTATTTTGCTCTGCTTTTCTATTATTAATTAATTTTGTTGGACTTTTTTTAAAGAAATGGAGATGATGAAAGAGCGGTTTGGGAAGTTATTGCTGGGTGAAGACATGTCTGGAGGTGGTAAAGGAGTCTGCCCAGCGTTGGCGATTTCGAATGCCATAACAAATCTGTGTGGTAAAGATTGAATTTTCAATCTGACTTGTGTCTATTTTTGTGTCCGAATTATATCAGAACTATATGTTGTGCTAATGATATGTAACAAACCGTTTGTGTATAGCTACTGTGTTCGGACAGCTGTGGAGATTGGAACCGTTGCAGCAAGAGAAGAAAACAATGTGGGGAAGAGAAATGCAATGGCTTCTGTGTGTTAGTGATTATATTGTCGAGTTGAAACCTTCTTGGCAAACTTTTCCTGATGGAAGTAGGCTTGAGGTAAATCAGATAAACTTGAGTCATCAAAATTCTGTTAATATAAAACATCATGTAGTGATGTACTGAACTCTGGAGGGAAACTAGTTGATGAACTAGAATGGTGATTCTGATGAATTAGGTCTTGTTTTCGTCGTCTGCAGGTTATGACGTCTCGCCCAAGATTGGATCTTGTTATTAATCTTCCAGCCCTACAGAAACTCGACAACATGTTGCTGGTGAGACTTGCACAAGTTCTATTTCAACATCGATTCTTATCTCATCTTTTGTAATGTAACATAAAATAAGTTCCCTTTTTAAAGTTGTTTATTGCTGCTTTGAGTATTGATCTTCATCTTCATCCTTTTATTGTGACAGGAAATACTAGAAGGGTTCACCGAGACAGAGTTTTGGTATGTTGATCAAGGTGTGGTAGCCCCGGAGAGTGATGGATCAACCTCCTTCCGGGAAGCTATTCAACGACAGGAGGACAAATGGTGGCTGCCTGTGCCCCGTGTCCCTTCTGGCGGTCTCCCTGAGGCCTCGAAGAAGCAACTGATCAACAAGCGCGATTTTGCAAGTCAGATACTCAAAGCTGCTATGGCAATCAACAGCATTGCTTTGGCTGAGATGGAAGTTCCCGAGTCATACTTGGGAACACTCCCAAAGGTATATCATCACTAGCATTTCAACACTAGAATTCGAAAGAGGAAGTTTCTGACTCGCATTTTTCAAATTGTAGAATGGGAGAGCATGCCTAGGGGATGTCATCTACCGTTATATAACATCATGTCACTTCTCCTCCGAGTGCTTGCTTGATTGCCTTGACTTATCATCAGAGCACGTTGCTCTGGAGATAGCAAATCGGGTGGAAGCAGCAATCTACGTGTGGCGGAGAAGGCAGCATCCGAGGCCACCAACTCATCCAAACCGTTCAACCACGAAGTCATCTTGGGAGATCGTTAGGGATCTCATGATGGATGTGGACAAGAGGGAGCAAGTCCTCGCTGAACGAGCAGAAACCCTCCTGCAATGCTTGAAACAGCGCTTCCCCGGTTTAACACAAACCACACTAGATAGCACCAAGATACAATGCAACAAGGTTAAATTAAACACACACACACACACATACATACCCTCCTTTGTGATGTTGCTTCATGTAATGTGTTTGTGAATCGTTGCAGGATGTCGGGAAGGCCATCTTGGAGAGCTACTCGCGCGTGTTGGAGAGTCTGGCGTTCAACATTGTGGCGAGGATTGAGGATCTGCTCTATGTTGACGACATAAACAAGCAGTCTGAGAACCTTCCATCAATGAGTGTGGTTTCCCACAAGAAGTTGTCGATGCCATTCAGCGTGCCTGACTCGGGCACTCCCTACCGGTCTGCATACAGCACGCCTAGCTTCTCCCCGGCTCCGCTGATCAGCCCTGCCAGAGGGGAGAGAAACCCCTTCCTCGGGGGCAACTGCAACAAGCCTTCGCGACGTAGGCTAGGTGTTAGACGAGTCCTAACCAACTATCTTGGGGGCGAGTCTCGAGTGAAGAACTGCAGCAATGTTCGACAAGGCCTCGGTTCTGTATCCAACAGAATCACTGAAGGCACGGCTTCATCGGTGTCATGTCTGAGCATTGAAGGGAAGGAAACCGAGTCTAGGCCGTCTCTGATGGACCGGTGAAATGTTTGCCTTAGATGGAATTGGGAAGATGTGTAGCTTCTTTTATAAACACGGTAGCAACTGTATCCACTATTATTTGTTCATTGATTTATTTGTCAATCCAAGGTTGTGTTATATAGTCTTGATTGTTTTGTAGTTTAAGAGCCTTACAACCAGCCTTTGTAGCAAGAGATGCACTAAAAATATGATTCTAAAATTCTTTAATCATTTTAAACGAAGAACCAAACGATCCCACATATATAGATTTTTATGTTGTTGAAAATTTATAGATTTGTCAATAGATAAATAAATTAAAAAAGATAAATAAAAAGACAAATAAAAAATAATGCAATTTATGATACCCATTTATTAAATAAATAAATAAATAAAATAAAAAATAAATTTCGAAGGGAAAGGGGCATTCCGAGAATTGAACTCGGGACCTCTCGCACCCTAAGCGAGAATCATACCACTAGACCAAATGCCCTTGCTTCAAACGTTTCCACGGAATCTAGCTCTTGAAAGCAATAACAGAAGTATAGATTGGTTTGGGCTAACAGTTAAGCCCACTTAAATACCTTTTGCTCCATTTTCCACAGTGTGGGGCATCCGCATCTCCTTGTCGGAAAAGCAAAAGCGACCGCTGCGACCCCCTCAACTTTACCTTTTTAACCCCCTAACCCGTCCTATCTCCGCCACACAAACCAGGATCCAATCTCCGGCGCAAATGTCTGCCACCAGCATCCACATCTCGGCGCTCGATGGCATCGTCAACGTCAACTCCCTCTTCACCCTCGCGGTCTTCATCGGGCTGGCCTGGAACCCGACCGACCCGAGCAACAGCCTGATCGACCCGGCCGAGCCCTCGGGCTGCTCGGCAGGGCCGAAGGTCGCGGAGGATCTGGTGGCCTTCCACGTGTACTCCTTCAGCTGCTTCCTCTTCTCCAGCCTCGTGGCGCTGGGCCTCAAGCAGGCCACGCGCCTGGCCCACCACGAGCACCGCCATTTCTGGGCCTTCGATCTCGCACACGTCAACAAGACCGCGCTCCGGGTCGGGTATGTGGTATCGGCGGTCGGGTCGGTCACCGGGTCGGTCTTCCTGATGCTGGCGCTGGTAAATGTTGTGCAGATCAAGCTCGGGCTGCTGGGCTGCAGCGGTGGAAGCAGACACGGCTACGCCGCCGTGGTGCCGCTCGTCACGTTCGTGCCGGCGGGGCTGCTCATTTATGTCTGTTTTGTGTTCTATGCTTTTACCCGTTGAGATTATTTGTCGATTACTATGGTCCCTTTTTTGAGTAATGGAAAAACTACATATTACTATTATTCTATGAATTTCTAGTAATTAATTTCACATGTTTCTTTTTTTTTTTATATGTTATTTTACATTTATTATCTGCCGTTAGTGCGTTAAGTGGTGTGTATTGTTGGGTTGATTTTAAAGGTTTTTAATATTAAAAATAAACAAGATATTGACTTGGGATATCGCAGTTTAATTAGTAAGACATTTTTCTTCAACTAATAAGTCGGAAGTTCAAGTCACTATAACTACATATTAAACGAGGAACCATTATTTATTATTTAAAAAAAGAAAAACTCATATTGGGACGGTGGGAGCATTATTTGCCGTTAGTGGGGTGAAATATTGTTATTTAGGTGGATCACTTGGATAAAATATATATACTAATTGTTACAATATCTCAACTTATTGGACTCTTAGTCCTTTACCACCGAGGAAGTTAGGTGGGCTTTGCCTATTCTATTTTGTATTTCGTTATTTAGAAAACACTTCTATATCAAGGATACTTACTACTTAGATGATTAGTGTCATCTACACATTGTTTGAATTTCATTAGTAACATCAAATTATTTAGATTAAAGCAAAATGGTTTTTGCTCTTGCTGCTATATACAGTGTGACACCCCCCCCCCCCCCCAACAAAAATAAATAAATAAAAATGAGACAATTAATGATTTCTTAATTATTGTTTCACCAAACAAGCCAATTTTTCCTATACATTAATTAAATATTGAATCCAATAACACCACAATCATTACGCAGCACTAACACTAAAATAAGAAAAATAGAATACTTTGTTTAAGTATGTAATTACTATTGCCTAAAAAAAGGTATGCATCCACTACACTTTTTCGAGCAATTAAAACATATATATGAATATGATTGAATTATTATAAAGATCACATTTCTCCAATAAAAAAAAATAATTTTCAGTACTTAAATTGTGAATATTTACGGTGAATTTATTATATTACTGAATGGATTTGTAGTTTAGAATTCGAATTCCATAAGTATCCATTTTTTTTTTGAATTTATCATTTTTCACAGTAAGTTCGTAATGTTCTATGATGAATTCTACGGACGAATTCATAGTAGATTTATTTTATTGTTGGAATTATTTGAACCACTTTCTGTACGACTATGTATCATCTCGACAAAAGGAATTGAATGTAATAAGTGCTCAATCCAATTGAAAATCCAATGTAATTTTGAGTCATCAACAAATAAATCTCTATAAATACCATCACATTTCGCTTGGGCTCATTCATTATTACTATCACCATGGGAGCATCAACTAAGGCGTTGTGCTTGCTAGGCCTCCTCCTTTCACTTGCGATCTCCACAAACGGCGCCGGCGAGTGCCCGAAATCGACCCCCGACAATGAAGCCATGAAGCTGGCTCCATGCGCATCCGCGGCTCAGGACGCCAACGCCGCCGTCTCGAGCAGCTGCTGCGCTCAGGTCCAGAAGTTGGGACAGAACCCCAAATGCCTCTGCGCTGTCATGCTCTCTAATATGGCTAAAATGGCTGGGATTAATCCCCAGATTGCCATCGGGATTCCCAAACGTTGCAACCTTGCCGATAGGCCAGTAGGCTACAAGTGTGGAGGTTTGAGATCTTTTATTCCCTCATAATCTCTCTCTCTCTCTCTCTCTCTCTCTCTCTCTCTGTCACTTCTTGTTTGTTTTAAATTAATACATGATTATTTATGTGTTATGCAGCATATACGTTGCCGTGATTCGTGAAGGCGAGGATGTGAAGTTTAATGGCGGAAGCTGTGTTGTTGATTTTACTGTGAATGTATTATTAGTATTATCACTGTGTGTGCTCCCTGCTCTGCATCTGGGGCTACTTCATGTTAAATATAATAAATGAATTATTATGTATTGCCTATGATTTTCTTCCTTCTACTCGTGCTTGAAATAGTGATGTAATCCGACCGAGTAATGAATCTATCGTATCATCACTATTTACTTTGACTGATAGAATGAATAGATAAAAATAATATAGGCCATTTACTTCGATTGATTGATTAATTAATGGAAAGGAGAATCGAAGCAGTCTGATGCATATGTCCTAATTGTAATTAGAAAATCTCAATTATGGATTAATAAATTTTAATTAAGATGGATGCATTGTGGTCACATGTGGTCATTAGAGTGGACTTAATGGTGGCAGGGGACCATTTAGGGTTGATTCAACGTAAGCTGTTGCGCTAGAGGCGTGGGGGCAAGACATGGATGTTCCTGACATAGTGTTGTATGGTACAATTCTTGGATCTTCAGGATATCCCGAGGCTGTAATAGTTAGAGTTATGTCACCTTGAGGATGTCCATGGTGATGGGATTGGGACCCCTCGAAGAAAAGGAGACAACAAATGGAGTCAATGTTTCGTTGACTTGATCACTCCTGGAAATGGTTGATGTTGGATTCCTGCATGCCCAAAACAATGAGTGAAAAACCAAAATCTCAACCATCTTAAGAACTTAGACAAGAATGGGTACTAAAAAGCACCACGTTGTGTTGATATAATCATACACTTCACCACCATCAACTGATCCAAAGTAAGAGGCAGGCAGGGGAAAGGACAGGGCCACATCTCTGAACCGATCCTTATGCAGTATAGCTCCGGCTGCACCAACGGCCACCACGGGCTCGCCATCACTCAGCCCATCACAAAGGACAATCGCACCATTAGCTAAACCGGGTCCAAAGAATCGGGTAGGCAATACCTAATATCAATGCAATACATGATATTATGTCGCAATACCTAATATCAATGCAATACATGATATTATGTCGTAGTGTATCATCATCACTTACATACACGTTCCATTCCCACACTCCCCAATGCCCTAAACCCTAAATGTAAAAAGATATTTAATTAAACATTTATAAATAAGAGAGTGCAAGAAACTTAATTTTTTAGGAATTAAGACCCAAAAGTCAATATATTCATTTTTTATGAGCCAACCTAAGATAAATAAAAATATTAGGGATCAGTAACCGGAAACTTGAAAACGTGGTTCCAACTATGAGTTTTGCATGTATGATTAATTGAAAGTGTTAATACCATATATAGGCCTCAGTTCCAGCAAAGAACAACCTGTGAATGACCGTTTAATTTCCTGTTATATCGCTTATTCTGTTTATCCCAACAGCAAAAATACCTTTTCTTTTTCATTTTTCCTATTTCTTACTTGTATTTTTAGGATTTGAGTTTCCGCCACTAGGTAGGCCACTTCTCTCTCTCTCTCTCTCTATCTCTCTCTCGCTCGCTGGCAATCAAGAATCTGTTTAGTAAATTGGCAATGGTGAACCGTACAAAAATTGGTTGATTAGTAGTGGTGAGTATATTTCTTTTTTCCTCTTAACCAATCATTATGTTAAAGGATGAATCTTGATTTTGATTGTTTGATTTTAAGGGAAGAAGAAACCAATGGCGTATAAGGTAGATCACGAGTATGATTATTTGTTCAAGATCGTCTTGATTGGAGATTCAGGTGTTGGGAAATCCAACATTTTGTCAAGATTTACAAGGAATGAGTTCTGTTTAGAATCCAAATCCACAATCGGCGTTGAATTCGCAACAAGGACTCTCCAGGTAATCACTCTTACATTTAATCACAAATTCTGAAAAAAAAATAAAAAATTGGATCTTGTTGGTTTAACCTAATTTATGAGATCTATCTTATTGCAATCTATCTTAAGAAAAAGAGGTACACGACATAGTAAAACTGTATCACAATTTAGTAGTCTCCATTTTAATTAAGAAATTGGGTGTGCATAGGTGGAAGGGAAGACAGTGAAGGCGCAGATATGGGACACGGCAGGGCAAGAGCGGTACCGCGCGATCACGAGCGCCTACTACCGCGGCGCGGTCGGGGCGCTCGTGGTCTACGACCTGACGAAACGGCAGACCTTCGAGAATGTTCAGCGGTGGCTGCGGGAGCTGAGGGACCACGCCGACTCCAACATCGTGATCATGCTCGCCGGCAACAAATCCGACCTCAACCACCTCCGCGTCGTGGCAGAGCACGACGCCCAGCTCTTCGCCGAGAAGGAGGGCCTCTCCTTCCTCGAGACCTCCGCATTGGAAGCCCACAACGTTGAAAAGGCCTTCCAGACTATTTTGTTGGATATTTATCAAATTATTAGCCGCAAGGCCCTGGCGGCCCAAGAGGCCGCCGCGTCGCTCCCCGGCCAGGGCACAACCATCAAGGTTGGGGAGCCTAACAACTATCCACAGCAGAAAGCCTCTTGCTGCTCTAGTTGATTTCCGCTACCACAACAAATATATACAGTTTTTTTTTGTTGAGGTCAGAGAGAATCGAGCAATTAATTATGTAAATTTTTGTATGATTGCTTTGTTGACATATTGTTGTAGGTGAATAATTTTTTTAATTAACGATTTTATTTTTGCTAGCTATTCTTTTTTTGTCTGCTTATCAATAGTTTGAGTGAGACTCTTGTCACTTAGCTCGCCTGATATGAGATTCATACAATCTAAGTGCATCAATTTTTTTTTTTGAGGCATTGTCGTGGCAGTTTGGAACTATTATTTACTTTATGATTTATATTTTAATTTAATTTAATAGTTTATAATATAACGTGAATAATGAAATATATTTGAGTTTATTTCTAAATTTAGAAAAGACTGAGCGCAGACTACTTTAATATAGAATATGCTGTAAAATCGAACCAAATTTTAAATTTCAATTTGATTCGGTGCAGATATTCGAATAATCCACATGGAAAAATAGAACCGTCATGCAATAATCCACATTGAAAAATAAACTAAATAAAAACCCAATGTCGGTTTAGCAAATAAAATTTAAATAAATCAAAAAAGGAAAATCGGGTCGGTTGCGATTTTACCACGTTGTAAACGTCGCCATCGCGCACGTTTTAACCACAGCTTCGTGTAGTTTACGCCAACAACAAATCCAACAGCAAATACTATGAACAAAATGCTTTCATAAACACTTTCTTGATTTCCTCTTTTTTGTCGGCTTTTCTTCAAGATTAGGGAAATTACATGTCGGCGATTGGTAAAATGCAGACGGAAGCGAGGGTCGGAGTGGTGGTGGAGGGAGGGGGGCTGAGTGCGACGACGTCGTCGGTGGTGGTGGAGCCGCCGCGCCGGAGTCAAATCGGCACCGCTTCGCAGCTCCTCGCCGGTGGCCTCGCCGGAGCCGTCAGCAAGACTTGTACGGCTCCTCTCGCCCGCCTCAGCATTCTCTTTCAGGTTTTTATTTTTGGGAATCGTTCAGCATCTTAATCCTTTTTCAGTTTGAAAATTAATAATCCAGTAGTTGCTGTGTGTGTGTGTGTGTTGCTCCGAAGGGAATTGTTGAATTGAGTTGTGGCTTTTTTATGGTGAATTGATTGCGTGATTTGATAGGGTTTATTTTTACCACTTTCTGGTGTAGTTATGGGAAGAATTAATAATTGACTTGAATTGAAGCATCGCATCAATTTTGCAGGTTCAGGGAATGCACTCCGATGCGTCTAGGTTAGAAAAGGCCAGTATATGGCGTGAAGCATCGAGAGTTGCTAGAGAAGAAGGCGTGAGAGCGTTTTGGAAGGGCAATTTGGTCACGATCGCGCACCGTCTTCCATATTCTTCCATCAGCTTTTATGCATTCGAACGCTACAAGAATGTTGGTAGAACTGTTCTGTGAAGAACTTCTGTTTTGAGTAACTTATACGTGTATCAATTGTTTTATGTTCATGTGTAATTGACTAAACTTTTGCATTCCTTTCTCTTAGATGTTGCAAGTTACTTTAGGAGTTGAAGGCCAAGGAGAAAGTATCAGTACAGACCTTTGCGTACGGCTTTTAGGTGGTGGCCTGGCTGGAGTGACTGCCGCTTCAGCTACCTATCCCTTGGATCTTGTGCGGACGCGTCTTACAGCGCAGGTGAACAGATGGAGTGTTATTGTTTTAAGGTTGAGTGGATATACACTTCTATCATGGTTGTTACTCCTGCAAGATGCTTACTTTTTGTCTTAATTAGTATGCATGGAATTGAACTAGCACGTAGTTCTTCTTGCAACAGTTGTCCCGATAGTTATGATTAGTGTCTTCTCTACCTTATGGCTTATATTCATGATATCTTTAACAACTAGAAATCCTTTGTTTCCCCCCACTAAGTTTTACTTGGAAATGAAGAGAGGGAAATGGGTTGGAAAAGAGTGGAATTATCCTGAGAAAGAAAGGAAAACCAAGCATGTTAATTGAAACCCGATGTTATATTACTATAAAGGTCAAAACTTTGATTAAAAAAAAGATATAAAAAGAATCAGTTTTTTTGTCTTCCTTAGACTTGCACCTTCTAGTGTTGCTTGTACCCCTGTTCTATTAGTTGACCTTCATTTTCATATCCTTCCATTGCATGCTAACAGTGTATTGATAACTCAGACTTAAAACTTTTTTGTATATGCAGACAAACGTGATCTATTACAGAGGGATATTCCATTCCTTGCGTACCATATGCAAAGAAGAAGGTTTTCTTGGCCTTTATAAAGGACTTGGTCCCACTTTATTGGTATATTTTCACTTTATTTGTTTGATTATTCTTGTTTGCACTTGGTTACTTACTGAATCTGTGCTGCTTTATGTAGGGTGTTGGCCCAAATTTGGCTATTAGCTTTTCAGTCTATGACACTGCAAGATCTTATTGGCAGCTTCATAGGTAGGCTACAATAGTTCGATGTATTTTAAAATACTACTTCATCTGTCTCACTAATAATGTCCCAAAATCACTTTTTGGGTTGTTCCATTTATATTGTTTCAAACCCAAAGAAGTGCCTAAAAATTGTCTTACAATTGGGGTCTACATAACTTATAGACACAAAAATTGTATTCTTTAATCTCGGTGCCCGAAGCCTTTTGAGACGTTATTAATGGGATTGATGGAGCATTATATGGTGAAGTCTGAAAAATGAGCTTTGTAAATCAAGATTTTACATGTTCCTCTATTTATTGACCTCAGGCCTCAAGACTCAATTGTTCTAGCAAGCCTTGTATGTGGGAGTCTTTCAGGAGTTGCATCATCAACAGGTAAGATCAGATGTTTTCCTATCTAAAGTTTAAAATATGGCATCTAGTTTCCAATTTTTGATAATTGAATATGGATCAACAGAACTGAATTTTTCAAACTAGAAGTAATCTAACATGTATGAGTGGTTCCCTTAGTGGCCACCTCATGGCTGTCCTTCTCCATGTTTCATACATCTAAATGCTCTGTGCTTGTGTTTATTTTTGGTGTTTCTGGTTTTATAATGAGAATGTGCTCCTACATAATCAGATTTTTTAGTCGTCATGAGCATCATTATGTGGTCATTTACTGATGTTTGTACATTTCTTTTCACCTATAATCAAATATGATTGGACATCCAAGTTAGGAACTGGATATTAGTACAAGTAACTTCATATTATTGCAGCCTGATTAAATTATCCAGTATAGAATATAAAAATAATGGAGGATCTGAATGCCTGTGGCTGTCTTCAATGCTTTTGCAGAGAATTGAGGATGCAGGCTTCTCAGTAAGTATTAACCAGATTGACCCCTAGAGCTTGAGGTCCAGACATGATAATCTGGCAATATGAAACTTTTGTAAGAAGCTAATAAAATATATATTGCTTGATTGTTCTTCCGGAGCAAGCTTTACGTGCTTTATAAGGATATTTTGGAAAAGGTTGATTTTGCTACATAACTTGGCTCTCCAGATATGCAGTTGGCTCCACTATTAGGTGACTAATTTGGTGAGCCATCTTTTGGAGTTTTCAAATTGTGAGAGGTGTCCTCTTTGAGGTATGCTTCTCAGTTAGGTTATTGCCAATTGCTCTGTGGTTATAGCTCAGTGGTACATTACAAATAAACTTTTGGTCAATTTCATAAAGGTATTTCAAGATGAGTCAATCTTATCAACTTGTCACCAATCCTCACCCTTAGAAAAGAGTGTTTGCTGATGAGAAACATTCACATTTTATCAGGGCCAGTGAACCAAAAGAATGTGGCAACTATCCATGTCCAATTGATTCACATCTGCATTTTGTGCTGTTTTCAGTATCTTGTAACTTTCGTTCCTGTAAATCTGGCTGGCACTGAACAAGTAAACATGCAGTATGCATCAAATTTCAGTTCAAGTGGTTATTAAGCTATGACGATGCGTGTCTGCTTTCAATTAAGCTAGTGGTTATTGAGAATGCGCTCCAGATTTGATGTATGACCATAACACCATTGTTCAGATATTTGTTTTACCATTATGATACCGTCTCTGTGACTCACTGAGGTTGATATAGTTTAAATAATATTTGTATTTGTGCAGTGGCATATCCTCTGGATCTTGTGAGGCGGAGAATGCAACTGGAAGGAGCCGGTGGTCGAGCTCGTATTTACAGAACAGGTCTGGTTGGGACACTGAGGCAAATAATCAGAAAGGAAGGTTGGCTTGGCCTGTATCGGGGCATTCTGCCTGAATATTACAAAGTTGTGCCCAGTGTGGGCATCGTCTTCATGACCTATGAAAAGTTGAAGCAGATCCTCTCAAGCATGCCCGAAAGCTAGATAAGTTCGCCGCATATACTTGCAATGTTTCTTGGTGTCACTAAGTTTTCTGATTGTTGTATAGTTACAAAAGAAAATGGATAAAAAAGAAGTCGCGCTACTACGATTCGAGTGTATCATACGTTGAGCTCCATTTTGAGATATCTTATTTTATTCTATATAGTGCTGATGACTAATTTGAACTTTAAATTGGTGTGATTTTTGTTCATAATTGAGGTCTGGATTGATCATCTATAGTAGAAATAATAGTTGACGATAGAAAGCAGCCGCTCATTACAAACATGACTATAGAAGTTATCAATGGACAATCAACGATGAACCTATCACAGAAATGCAGAGTTCCATTTTGATTTGAGTGAATTTTCATGATTTTGTGATTATTCTGGGAAGGTTCCTGTGTAGCGGATGTGATCCAAGGTACGGCGTAGACCGTACCTATTAACTGCCGCCATGGCAGCTCTGAACCCTCCACCGTAAGCTGGAGACGCGTCATGGAGGATCTGATGCATGAAGAACGCCCCTAGCTTGTTCTCAACGCTCGATTTACCACCTTTCTTGGACGAAGGCCACGAGGAGGAGGATGAAGCCGTGGACGTGGATCCGTACGACCATGCTGAGTACGATGATGCAGATGCAGATGCAGACGTTGTGTTCCTTGAATCAGGCACCACCTCCGATTCCAGCCACATGTGGGACAGCACTTGACAGATACCTTCTTCCACCTCCGGCCTCAGATTCCGGAACTCTGAATCAAAACACAAATATAGTTTTGAGTTCGTTTCACACGACTGAGCTCGTAAGGTAACAAGCTTTAAACGGAGACGCCTTACCATTGAGACGCAGCCATCCGTGCATTAGCTCGTGTGCAAGTATTGCTCCGGTCAGCAACCTGCACCAGAAATTCGATTCTAACGTTACATGATTCCACAAATCAATAATCATCTCTTCGTATATGAATTAGGGTGTGGAATACTAGTTACCTTGGGAGGCCGTACAGTACAAGAATGGCTGTAACTTCACACCTTCGAGTCAGCTTCTGCGGCTGTGTTCTGATGCCTACTAGACCACGACGGTCCATCCGTGGCCTCTTCATTATCTGAAGTCACGATGAGATCAAAGTTTCAGTAAAACGGTCCTTTATTAGACGTCTATGATGCATTAAACCCAATGAAGTGGTAATCTTACACTTGTAACTGTCTGCTCTTCAGAAAGGCACAAACCTCTTGTTTCAGGCATGTGGTGGTAACCCTAGAAACACATACATAATATAGCGCAGTGAATTTTGTGCAACATTTCAGTTATTTTGGAAGAAAGAAGAGTGATGATTTGATTTATTACATGTTTCTCCCCCTCGATAGCCTCATTGAGGGCCTGTCTTGGAACGAGAAGCATTGGGATTTCCTGCTCGATTCTCATGTTCATTCCTTCGTAGTAGTCTCTGATGGAATGGTATAAAGGTTGGCAGTCACCGGTGTCCATGATGGCCGATTCCATGCACTCCAAGCATAAGCACCGGCCGTCACCCAAGGAAATGTATCGGGTGTTCCGTGACTTGAAACAACAAGAACACAATATGTTTCAAACAAATTGATGGAAGACTATAAACAATACAGTTATAGAATGAATCTAACCTCCAAACGCTCACAACTACAGCACCGGGGTGTGTTGTCGTGCTCATGAGAAGGGCAATACTTCTGTGACCAGAATGGGTGGCATCTGTACTCGATCAAGCCCATATCATTGGTCGGGATCTGCAAGAATCAACGGAAGAGCACTGATGTTGATGGAAAGGGCTTAGGCGTGAAATTTTGTATTGGCAGAAAACTGAGGCTGCTTACAAATTGATGACAGACTTCACATTTTGGATGATTGAGCTCTTTGAAGCAGGATTTGTGATATGTTTCTCTTCCTGACAAAGAGAACTTGAATCAAAAATGAAAAACAATAAGAACTTGATGAGGGATATAAAAAATAACGCAGCATTCAATACAAATGAATGCCAACAGTATGTTGGAGTATGAGTTAATCTGGTCTGCATATATTCATAAACAGAGAGCAAAGGGCTTACCTCAGGCTCGGTAATAGGGTAATTACACGCGTGACAACGGAAGCATTCCGGATGGTAAAAGGCCCCCATGCATCCAAGATAGTTCCCATATCCGATGTCACGTTTGCAACCAGCACACTTTCTGCAAGTTATAGGCAAACACCAAAGAAGAAGATCAGTCCATTTTCACTAAACAAACGTGTAACATGTCGTGTTAGTGACATATATGCAAAATGATCTTCAAGAAACACTATAGTGAAGATGAATTACCTAGATCCCCTTGGATTATAGTCTCTAGGTGCATATGAAGGGTATGGTGCAGAGTTGAAGCTATCGTGAAGTGACCTTGCTAGATCATCATCATTTTCTGCTCGCCACCTGTATCCTGCAGGATTGGATTTCGTACGTTCAATTTGGGAAACTGACGAGGTATAGGGATACTTGAGAGAATGAAAGCACAGGAGACGGTACCATTTGGTCTCTTTAAATCTTCGGACATAGAGAGCGCAATGGCGCGATCTAATTCCTCTTTCTCTCTGCTGGCCCGAGAGCGATCATCCTGCAAAGAAATCACAAGATTTTCAAAACGAAAAGGTCCCATGAATAATCAGTTTGTCCATAATGTGCTTATAGCAGAAAATACCAGAAATTGCTTCTCTAAATTAGACGAAAGAAAACTACTGCTCCTGCTGTATGAAGTGCATCTTAACTATGATTTTTATTTTTCAATACTCTCTTTATAACTTTGCCACTGATGAAAGTTGTCTATATCCATGGTATTATAACATACATGTATTATATGAATATTTCTTTACATAGAGAGAGAATTGGGTATTACTAAAAGTCATCTTGTTGCCTTGGCTTAAAATCATGAATGTTCATATCCATATACATGCACCACAGTTTCTAGCTAATGTAGCACTTTTTATCTCTATCAAGTTCCTAAAGAGAAACATACATGTGAATGCACATGGAAGTAATACTAGATGATCAAAGAAACAACCAACCAAAATATGCTTACAGGATATGAACGTTATTCCAAGAATTGGTAGATAAGTATTCTTGTCATTTCCAAGATAGAAGGAATAAAAGAATAAGATAGACATTGATACCACGGATCTAAACGGAGCACGCCACACCATGCTTTCCTCCCCGAGAAACTGAGGTTGCTGTGAGCCGGTTGAAACTCCCCTGCTGCTCCCCCCGCCCTTGAAAAACTTACTCAGCCATTTCATAAAACGTGATTTCCTCTCTGCACATGAACAAAACACATCTCCACAATCATCTTCTACCAAATTGATCAATTCAATCTTGCTATATAAAATCTGATCAGACATTAAGCATCAAACATAAATGGAAAACAAAACACACAATCTTCATACATGATAAACTTTGAACCAATCACTCAACCAAGAAATGAATTGCAGAAGGCTCCATACCACTACATATTTATAGACAAGATATATAAATTGGCACAGAACAAATAATCTTCTTGCAGAAGCAAGAGTTATAACCGTCAAACATTAGAAGCATCAACTGAATGTCAAAAAGGCATCATCTTTACACAATCAGGAAAAAACCCACATATAAAATCCAAAAGGGCGTCACTTCAAAATCCAAAAAGACACAAGCTTCAAACACAGCCTAAAATCAAGATTGCAGGCATCAATCAAAAAATCCCAAAATAGTAAATATTTTTAAGTGAGAAAAAAAGGTGAAAAGCATACCATAAATACAGGGATGAGAAAGGTGGTTGACATTTGAAGAAGACATGGGGGGGCCAAGGGGAGCGGGGGTGGAACCCTATGTATAGAAGGAGGTTTTCTGAAACGGTGAAAGGGACTAACACGGAGGGTGAGGAGAATGGAATAGGAGAGAGAAAGGAACTGGAGAAGAATGGCATCATTGATAAAGCTAAGTTTTTTCTAAGAGAGAGAAAGGGGGGGAGGGAAAAAGAGGGAATATCTGTGAGAGGAGAGATTCTTGGCTTGTGGGAAAGAAATCAAGAAAGTGTATGGGGAGAGAGAATCTGATGAGAGAGATGGTAATGGAGGAAAGGGAAAAGCAGAAAGCCTGCTGCTGGGACGGCTGAGTTTTTTGGAGTGATCAACACTGTTACCGGAGAAGAGAAGGAAAGGAAAAGTTCAAATTCCATTTCCCTCTGAAAAATATGTGCGCAGAAATCTTTGGGAATTTGGGATGAAAGTGGGAGTGTGTCGATGTCAAGAAACATGATCCGATAAAAAGAATCTAAATCTTACTAAAATTTAGTGTTTTAGATCATCGGCTAATCACAACAAAGATGGTGGATATTGCTCTTGCGTCAATGAATCGGATTTTCTTCTGTTTCTGTGCAGCTGCGTCGAGAATTTATCATGTCATTTCCTTGAAGCCTAGCCAAGTTTATTACCATAATCTAAGGGATATATATGTAATTATACCAATTTATTAATATTGGAGAACAAAGAAACGTAATTTTTGTCCATCTATAATAATCTATAAATCATAATAAAGGGATAAATTCGACCTATAAATAATATGAGATGGATAATAAATAATTATTAACACATTTTAGTATCCACAAGAACTTCACTTCAATAATTTCTTTTGTTATATTTAAAAATAATAATATTTTGTTATATATTTAAGCGCATTTGCAAAATATATAATAGAAAGAAGCATTATATCATACGTCCTTCATTAATCAAGTTATCATGGATGTTAGTCTTATGTGTTCCGGTGTCTACATATTGATAAGTTCAATTGTAAATTGCGATTTGTAAAAGTAAACAATGAATATATATATATATATATATATATATATACATATATATGAT
>JAYDZE010010115.1:0-10446 GCA_034509125.1 Monilaria moniliformis
TTTCAGGAAAATAAAAAGAAAAATTTGGTCTGAGTGTCCGCGATACCAACCGTGACATCACTTATTCGGTGGGGAAATCTACTCAGTAAGGGGTGTTACATTACATATAGAAAATTCGACAATTCATTGTGTTAATTCATCCTTCTACATGCTAGGAGCAATGGAAGAATAATTACCCAAACATCATAAAAACTACAACCAAGCAAATTAAAATCGAAGACGTCATGGTATTTGATTTTTGTCGGCTATAGTCTTCTCTGAGATTATGGAAATCTCTTGTTGGATTCTCTTCTCTTTCTCCTTCCCTCTCCTCTTGAGTTTTTTCCTAAGTGTTTCTCTCTATTTTTGTTTGTATTTTCGCGTTCTATGTCTTCCTCTCCTTTGGCTCTATTTTGAAAACCCTCACTTAAACTGATCTTCCGTGTGCATCACCCGGCCGGGTGAATAGTGACACCTTATCTCACCCGGTCGGGTGAGACTCCTTGAAATCCTCGTCAAGCCACCCGGCCAGCTGAAGCTCTCCAGAACAATCGTCACGCCACTTGGCAGGGTGGATAGTAGCGTCCTATCCCACCCGGTCGGGTGCAGCTCTCTGTCATCGGCTTCATTCCACCTGGCCAGGTGCAACTCTCTGGCACCCGAATTAGCTTAAATTACAATATTTTCTTTTTCATCTCTTTTATTCCCTAAATTTCTTCCTAATAATGAAATGTATTTGAGAGTGAGTGAAAACTCAATAAACGTTATTTAAACCTTAGGGAAAAGATTGCATAATTTGATTTGTATCATTCAGACTGAAGATTAATAATCACTAGTCCCAAATCTTCATGAAAAACGTCCTCCTATATGAGAAACAACACATTTTGGATCATATCAGTTTTTCCTTAAGGGAACTGCTTGTTCGATACCTTGGCATACCCTTGGTTGCCACAAAAAAAAAAAAAAAAAAAAAACTTGAATTCAGAAACTATAACTCTCTAATTTATCAAATTGCCTCATTTATTAACAAATGGAGTAACCTCAATCTATTACTTGCAGGTAGAGTTGAACTTTGTAGATCAATGCTTCAAGGCGTTGAGTGTTATTGGATTCAAGTGTTTCCTATCCCAGTTAGAGTTGTTGATAGAACTAATGTCATTATTAGGCGCTTTTTGTGCGGCATGTAGAGTTGCCCTGTTGTTTGGAAAAGAGTATGTCTCCCAAATGAGGAAGGGTCTTCACCCTTTGTGATTTGAGCACTTAAAATAGGGTGCTACTTACTAAATCTTATGCAATATTCATGTCAAACCCGACTCACTGTGGGTCCAATGGATAAATGGAGAGTACATCACTACAAAAAAATAATTCTTTAACAACAAATTTTCCCACCAGTAAATCTCAAAAATTCGTCGGTAAATGATATCACTTACGAACTTCTAACTTACAACTTATGTTGGCGAAAACAACGTTAGTAATATATTATCGATGAATTTGTGGTTGCCAGTAAAATTCACAGATGGAGAAATTCAGATGTCGGTAGACTTTCGACCGTAAAATGTCATCTTGCATTCACTAACAGTTCACCGACAAATTCCGTTGTCAGTATTACCGATGGACGTCGTCCGTCGGGACTATAAGAACGTTGGGTTGACGTTGTCTGCCCATGACCTTGTTCGTTGGTAATACCGACAGGTTTGTGCCCGTCAGTAATACCGACAGGTTTGTGCCCGTCAGTAATACCGACTGATTACAGTCTGTCTGTGAATCTACTTTATGTTTTTCTGATTATATATTTCGTCGGTAATCCGTTGGTAAGTTTTTTAGATTTTAATTGCCAGTTTCATTTATTTGTTTGTTTACCCAGTTACGACTTCCTGTATTTATTTTCAACAAACCAAAAATAATATTAAACACTAGTTTGATATCCAATTAAGTCATAATAGTTTAAGCTATCCAAATCCCAAATAGTAGTTCAATATCTCCAAAAATACAGTTTAGATTAAGTTAATATCAAACATTATACTTAAGCTAAAGTTGCAAGGTTTCAGAATGTCCTCCAATTTAGCGATTTCCTATCTACTGGGCCATAAAAAGCTGCTAGCTCATCTGTTATGTAGCTATGATATCCTCATCCAACTTGAGTCTTTGATCGCGTTCAGAGTACAATTGTTGTTGCATCTACCCAAAGCAGTCATCACATTGCTGTGAGTGGAGATAAGAGGTCGCTTCATTACTCTTTGACGTGGTACCCATGAGTATGCTAGGCTACTTGTGTCGAGCATACTCTTCTTCTTGTTGAGTCGGTCTCTCATAACCCCATCGACATAAATCAGGCTCAAACTTGCGTCCTCGCTTTGATTCTCAGCAATCTCTTTCACCCTCACCTAATTAATAAATATTGCAATAAATCATATATCAACAAACAATTGTGTGTGTGTGTATATATATATATAATGTTCATGATATATAATATAATTTACATCAACATCTGCAGTGCTCGGATATGTAGAAGTCTAATCCTTATTCATGTGTAATGACTTGAAAGATTCACACACACACTTTTTGACCGTGATCTCTTTTATCTGTCTATTTATCAAAATCAATAAAACTTAAATTGATATAGATCATCAATTATATATATTGATATAGATCATCAATTATATATAGATCATCAATTATATATATCATCTTCCACATAATTCTAAATTTTATGGAACCGAAACCAATGGTTACAAAACCATGAACATACGTATCATCTTCCACATAATTCTAAAAGAGAATCATCTTCATTACATCCATCTTCTTTAGCCGTGAAATGCAACTCTTTTTATAATTTCGAAATGAGCTTTCATGTGCCCATTTGATTGCGTGCAATAGGTTCCGGCAACTAACTACCTTCTGAAACATCTAATTGCTAAAACTCTTCTTAAAATAAAATTTAACCTTCAATCTCCACTATCCTCTATTCCCTACTGAAAAAAGAAAAATAAACATTCGATAATTAACAACAGAAATTGGCTGTGTCAATATTGAAATGATAGCTACTGGCTTCGTCGCATTCTCAATATTGCTGCTACAATTAGCAATGATGTGAATAAGTTATTCTTATCCCCCATTCAATATTAATTATTGAATTATTTTTAAGTTATAGTTGGAATTTTAACCACACGATTTTTTATTATGAATTTACGAATATTAAAAATATAGTATGTACTTATATCCATTGATCACTTATAGTTTGGGTTGAAAAAAATTGTCAACTGAATGTATCGTCGAAGTTGGGCATTGAAAAATTAAATACAAATAAAATTGGTGTATTTGTTGAAAAAAATGACAGTCTTGTCAAATTAGCATCCTATAATTCACATCATCTTCAATTATCCTAAAATTTTAACTCATGATATTAAATGAACAACAAAAATAAGTCCATATTATATATATAATATTTATAAATTCAAACTAAAAAATCACCATAAAATTAAAATTCAAACTATAATATTATATAAATGTACCCATCAAAATTTTCTATTACATATATCAAACTTTTCCCAAGAAAAAAATTGAAAACTTCACTAAGTGTCGTGCATTTTTCTAGTTAAATCATGCAATGAAGAATCCGCCTTGTCATCATCCAATATTACGACCACAAATTCCAATGATTGAATCCACGAAGAGAGGCTGTCGGCTTGTTTGCCTATGCTGTTTGCGCACGTAAGAAAGGCCCCTTTCTACTTTGCCCTAAAATATTATTTCCATTTATCTATGTTAGGTAATTTTTAACTCAGCTCCAAAAAATTCAATCATAATTCAATTTTCAGCTGTCATATCAACATTTTACTTTTTACCTACAACATCATTATAAGTTTGTCATCATGAATTATAAAATTTTCTGATTATGCGAGACGAAAAATCTAATTTTTTTTGGATAAACATAAAATGTCTTTGATTTTATACATGTTTGGATACTAACCAAAATTGCTTACTTATTCCTGGAGTATTTGTAATGGTATAAAATAATATAGAAAATAAAAGAGTGATCCAACAATAAAAAAATATTTTTGTAATAGTATATATGTAACTTTTTTTTCCTCTTTTGATTCAAACACCACCATATTATTAATTAAATGAGGAAGTTATAATTTGTACAGTCTAAGAAATAGGCCGATCCAAAAGACGAATCACATCGCAAGTAGGTTTCAAATTATTCGTGTTTCCGCTTAGTTTGTTTCAAATTATAGGTTGCATTTTTAACATTTAACGTAATAAATATAGATATACTCTTTGACTGCATTAAAGTTCCATTAAATTGGAAGAGATTAGTTCTAAAAAATTATAATTCTTTTTCAATTTATTTATGAAATTTTTATTCAGTATTATGTATTTTTGTATTTAACTTTGGCTGCTTGGTGAAAATTATTAAAATAGAAATAGATAACTTCTAAAAAATCGTAACATTTTGAATTTACTTTTTACATTTTTGTGTTTAATATGAAATGTTAGAAATACAGTTACACCCTTTTTATCTTTAAAAACTTGTTCAAAACTTTGAAAAGAATATAGAAACAACCTCAATTATCGTATAAACAAGATCAACAAATGAAACTGGTACTATATACTATCTAAAGTTTGTGTACTATATAATCCCTTCTCTCTCTCCATATGACTTCTATATTTAACAACTATATTTTGCAAGGAAGACAATTAATATCTATGTAACCATTAAGTACAGCAGGAATATTTCTCACACATATTCATGACATGAAAGAAAGATCAAATGGTTCTTTAGTTCACCTACACTTTCAAATGGTTGGAGGAAAAAAGAAGAAAAGATTTAGTATGAAATCCACTACATTGTTAAGTGTAGGAACAAATAAATTCGAAGCTTCAATTACGAACTTGAAGTCCAATAGCAGACAACTCAAGTTCTAGTCGGAGCTCCATGAATTTGCATTTAGGTATATTTACAAACAATAGATGCTTTCGTTTTCCTACAAACCTCGTACGTGAGAAAAGATACATCATTACTGTTTCACTGAAAACATAGCTAGCTTAACAGGTTTATTCAGTTCAAACATGGCATGTAACAATCTAAACAAAGTATTTTACATACAGACAAAACTAGAGATCATCATATCTCATCTTCGTCTTCATCATAACTACCATCATCATCATCATCATCATAATTAGTTGTACACTGCAGACTGCGAAACTTACTGATAGCATCCTGTGCATCAGAAACTAGTGCATCTTTTGCAGCTTTGACTAAATCTTGATTTAAACAATTCGCCTTTTCGTCAATTTGGCCCTTAATGTTTCTAGATTTCCTCAATGCTTCAGCTTTCCTTTTGGCATCCCTGCAATGCAGCTGATCTATGTATTTCTCATGCAAAGCCTTGTTCTTAATCTGCTTCAGCACCGGGGGACTAGCAAAACCTGCTTTCTGAGAGCCATTTAATCCCGAGAGATGCTTTTTCTGTGATGATGAAGACACTGGCCTGCACACCGTGAGGAAGCTAGATGCTTTGCTCGGTGCTGGTGAGGCAAATGTTGTATCCTCTTCGAGAACAAAAGGAGATGGATTCGTCATTGGCTCAAGAACTGAAAACAGATCTGCACAGTAATCTCGATCTTCCTTCTGTTGCTTTTGCAATATTTGTCTTACTGTCTTCTGTGCTAGAAGTGTCCTCTTCTTGGATCCAAGCCTTTTAGTTTTCCTCTCCGCAGGACTAAGTAACTTACTTGCAGAAAACGAGAGGGGTGATGGTTCCGTTATTTTTGCCCTTGAGCGTGTTCGTGGTTGGGGCGGAGTTAGGTGATCAGAGTGGATTCTGTCAAAGCATTCCTCCGCGGATTTGCCAGGAACCTGCAGCAGAATTTCTACACCAATTAATGATGTCAAAATGGTCCGAACATCTCTTTATGAAATCATTATGACATTGAAAGAGAAGCTAGATAGTAGCTTCGGTGGCTAAAACAAGATATTATATCTTATTAAGTTTGGTTGCAGCCTAAAAACAACCAGTTCTTGCCCTCAACAGGACTTCTTGTAGATATGATAAAGCCAGCATGAACCTATACTATTTGTAAAGAACTATAACCAAAGCTTTTATTTCTCCTTACAAAGAATTCTAGTAAGTAAATGTTCTTTTTAGTTGTCATTTAGTTACTGACCTTCCTCACTTCATAAGAGGCTGGATTAAGAGAAGATGTAATTATTTTCCTTTTCAGGCCAAATAAATAGGAGATCGGACAAGCATATCTAGGCAGACATTATTTTCGGAAATGAAAACATGATTTCATCTTTGTTCTTTATACAGATTGAAGGAACACAGTAGAAGATATAAGTTGCAGAGTTGTAGGTTATGATTCACTGAATGTTACAGCATCAGTGACAAAGGCACTTTGTTTTAAATGCTTAATGAATTCATCATTCACTATCACGCTTGAAAGTTGGGCCAACATGGAAGTGGAGCTGACAGTATGCTATGTCAGAGCATCGTGTGAGGGATGCCCTAATTGCTCCATCCATGCCACTGAGGCTTGAAGCAAGGCAAGTAATTTTAACCTATCTCTAGGTAGTCTTATATTGTTTCCATCTATCATCACCTATCTCTGGCATTCTCCCTCCTATTTTTTCTAAGTGCGCTCTCTCTCTCTCTCTCTCTCTCTCTCTCTCACTTTGTATCACTTATTTATCTCTGTTTCTTAAACCAAGATGCTATAACTTGCAAGCCCCCAACCACACTCATATAAGATAGCGAAGACATGCTGGATGTGACTCGGTTTACCAACTGTTGATTCTGGCCTATTTTGGACCATTTTGTATCAACTGCCAAGACAAGTACAATATCTAAAATGCAATCAGTTTATGTTACAATATGAAAAATGTTACAATATTTATTAACTTTGAGGTATAACTGTCAAAAGGAATTCCAAGCACAACTATCGTCAATCTTGAAGAAGCCAAATTCTATATCAAGATCTGCAGACAGCCACCTTCTTTGCTGTATTATTTGTTAACTTTTAACTAAACATCACCAACATCAAAAACAAATCCATGATCATTTCATTCATTGTTTAAGATGCTAATTGTCATCCCTTTAACACTTTTTATAGGAAATCCTTACTCAAGAGTATCAAGGAGACCCAACCCTAAAAGTCCATAATCCAATAAGCCAGGTAGGATACAATGCATACATTTAACCACATACTCATCATTGAAATGAACTGTTCATCAACATTTTGTATACCGTCACCACTCCAAGCACTGAACAGATCAGTATTAGGTCGAAACTCCAGGCTAAATATGCATTGATTAAGTGTTTTTTTCCAACGGCACGAACAATAATCTCATTACAAAGCTATGCACACTTTGAATAAAAGATGTGAGAAAGCTAGCTGGACCAGTTCCCATATCTCTGTAAAGGGTCCAAATAACTCAATGCTCATCAAAATTGAAGTCAAGAATCCTTAACAAGCCAAATATTTCTTCTCGCAAACAAGTAAAAACAGAAATGCAAAATGCAGTATAATGGGAAACGAAAAAACATGAATTTAAACATTACCATCCTTGCAACTTTCTTCCAAAATTGAGGTGTGGGCTTTGCTGTGAAATAAGCTCTTTGCAGAGAAACTTCCTGTTCCTTAGTCCATCCTTGAGCATTTTCGCACTCTCCGTCGACTCCATCTCTCTTCCTCTTCTCACCAATCTGTGTCTTCCTTGCACAATTTTGTTCTCCAGTTCTCTTCATAACGCCACAATCTTCGACATCGTTCCTCCTCGTATCTCTTTTAGATAACTCATCATCCCCTTTGGGCTCTACTTCATCTGGCACAACTGCTTTTCGCCGGCTAGTAATAGACACATTGCTAGCCTTCTTCACATCTGTTTTACTAGACCTACGAGTAACCCTCTTCTCAGTTTTCACAACTTTTTCCCCTGTATGAGCAACACCAACTTTATTCCTCCGCTCTTTCGACACAATAGAAACGCTCTCAACACAATCCTCATCAGAATCGAAGTCACCAACTAATACAACTTTATTTCTGAGAACCGAACTCCTTGTTACCATCTTCTCTACAACCTCTTTTTTACGCGGAGACAGAGCTTCTTTGCTTTTGCCCGCAATGGTTCCCCCATCCCGTCTTCCAGACCTTCTAGATCCTTCGCCAGGTTTGTCCGGACCTTTCACGGATCTACATCGAGCAATCGAACTCCTGCTTTGCCGCTTCTCTTTCACAGACTGCTTCCCCAAATCTGGGCTACTAAAAGTGGTCCTGCTTTCCAGTCTTGCAGACGTTCTAAATCTGTTTCTGGATTTCTCCGAATCTGAATCGGTCTCTCTCCCCCTTCTGTTTTCCAAAACCCCATGGCCAGTTTTCTTGATTTTGGAAATAGGTGTGGAAAATGAATCGGGACGACCGCGTCTCGTTTCAGCAGGCTTTGGAGTCTTTGGGCTTTGAACTCCAGTTTGATTTTTAGGGTGAAGTCTGGTGGATCTTCTAAGAGAATTGGTGGGTATTTCCTCTTCGATTCTCTTGGATTTTCTCTGGGGCATATCTTCACAGAAGGTCTGCAGCTTGACCTCGGAAATTTGAAAAAAGGCGAGAAAGCGGGAGCGGATGCCGTTAATTCAAATTTTATAAGAAACCCTAGTAGCAGTATTTTTTTCCGTAGGAGTGCTAACTCAAAAACTTGTATACTGCCGTCCGGGGTAATTAATTTATTATTACTATTAAAAGTTTAACTAGAAACTAATTTCTAAACAAGATTTAGTTAAATTGCTAATTAATATTTTAATTAAGTTGTATTAATTTTAGTAAGAATTTATTAGTTATTAAGATTTAACGAATGCACGAAAGTGTACCTCATTTTGTTACCTCATTCTTAGATGTGAAAATTCGATTTTTGATTTAGTTTGGGTTGATTTGGTTTTTTGTCCAAACCAAATCAAATTGAAATCGAACATTTTAGAAAATTAAAACCGAACCAAATCGAATTATCTAAAAAATCGAACCAAAAAATCCGAAACCTGAACTATAAAAATATCCAAAAAATCTGAAACATATATATATACAGAGATGTATTCAAATAATAAATAGATTTCAATGCATAACGGGGATCAAATAATAGATGCACGATCTTTCCATCTAACGGTTGGACCAAATAATAGCTGCACGATCTTTCCATCTAACGGCTAATAGTATGACATGTGTATATATTTTATAATTAATAAATTCAATAAAGGCTAATATAGTAAATGATAAAAACACAGTTATTAGGCAATCCCTATATTGTAGGGTCGTGGTTTGCATTCATATGGTAACTTCCATGTTTTTATCTATTTTATATTTAATGGATATGGTAACTTTATTAATTTTAGGTATTTTATATTTAATGGATATGGTAACTTATGGAGTTTTAGGAATGAGATTTATTCAGTTTATGTCATGCAATTATCTTCATAATACACATCAACTCGTTGGTCTGTTGTTGTGTTAATATTCATTCCTTTTTTTTGAAATAATGAGAATCCACAAACATTATAATGACATCTAGTATGGTACGTAATGATATTCATATTACGTTATGTTTATATGCTTATTGTTGTCGTTCAAACATTTAATTATTTTTTATATAATGATATATAACATAAGGTATAATGATATATCAAAAGTTTGGTAATAATATAGTAACGACAGTATTTGCTCAAATCTGCGGTTATTTAATAAAATGCATATCATTTCATAGTTTACAATGAATATCATAAGAACCCTATGATATCATAAATATAATCATTACACGCAGTCAAAATAGTTATGTCGTAATTATCATCGTAGAATCCACATGTATTTTAAATCTCGCTCGTCTCATTATAATTGATCATCTTAAATTATTTGGACGTTCCATTTAAAGACGCTACTACCTAAAATAAAAATTCAATAAATAACAAATATCTTAATCGAACTTTGAACATGTGGCAGTGATGCAAATCAAATATTATAATATTTTTCCTAAGTTTTCACGTATATTTATTGAGTTCTCACCCGCTTTTAAATACTTTTCTTTGTTTGGAAGAGTTTGGAAAAGGCGGGTGGGTCTTGACCAGAGCCTACCCAGGCAGGCCCAATTGACCCGTGAATGTTTATAAATATCAATTTTTAGAGACAAAAAAAGAGAGAGAAATCCTGGGAAACCCTAGAGCAAAGAGCAGGCGAAATTGAGAGAAAAAGAGCAGGAGAAAAATACCAAAACGCCGAGAAGACAACACCGCAGAGATCTGACACCATGTGTATCACAGGGTTTTATTTCTTTTGGTGTTATTTTCTCCATGTTAGGCTAGATTTTCCTGTTATCCCTAATATGTAGTAGAATGAATAATGTTTTGATTTGACTCAACTGTTCCTATGTTTGATTTCATGGATTAATTTATGCTATGGTTTTTATTTATTTAAGCTATTGAAGTG
>JAYDZE010010126.1:0-10446 GCA_034509125.1 Monilaria moniliformis
ACCAACATACCTACATACTCTGCTCTCTCTCTCTATACTATATATTACCTTAATCGAAAAAAATAAATGTACATAATTATATATATCTATATATATATATAATATTTTTAAATTTTAAATAAATTAAATTGGTTTTATTTAAATTAATTTATTACTAATTATATTATTTTTTTATTAAATTATTCTTATTATATTTTTAAAGATATGATAGGAAATTTAATTTGATAGATCCTTGAAATAAAGCTATCTTTTTCTAAATCTGTAGATATCTGATTTGGAAAAGTTGTTTTTTTAGTAAATTATTACGGAAGGATAAATATGTAATATATTAATTTATTTTAAATTAAATCATATTTATAAACTGATTTAAATATAAAATATTTTAAAAAACTATTATATATATACTATAATTTATATACATTTATCACTACTCTTACCTCAATTACAGATTCAAGTACATCGGCTAACCCAAATGTTTTGCACTGAAAACGTTATGTCCTTTTTAGTGCAAAAACTGTACTAAAAATAATAGAATCATGCTCCAAAAATATTTTAAAAGTCAACTTTTTTCATTAATATTATATACTAAAAATGATCTTCTCTAAAATTTATGGTGTGTTTATAATTTCAGTTATCAATGTATACACAAAATAATAATAATAATTGTTGATGATAATGTTCTTAAATAATTCAACATTTTTACCATATACATTATTACAAAATTCACTATATTAGTTAATGATATGTTTTATGTTTTTAATAATTAAACCGAAATGACTAGATAATTTTAAAGTATAATATAAAAGCAAATAAAAAGAAGAGATCAGAAATGAGAGTTTTTTTAAGTTGGAAGCCAAATGAATGGTACATAAGACACGTATCTGAATTTCGAAACCAGATTCTCAATTAAAATTATAGCATTAGGTACTCCATTCGTCCGGTAATAGATATCATATTTGAAAACGACACGGGTTTTACGAAATATAAAGTAATGTGGGTGGAAAAAGTTAGTGAAATGTGGATTCTACTTTTATATATTAATTTTAATTTGAATATGAATGGAATAAGTTAGCGGATTGTACAAATCACTTACCAAAAATAATAAAAGTCAAATAGAATATGTAATGACGGATGTCTGGAAATGGCAAAATGAGACTTTTAATGACGGACAAATTGAGTAATATTTATGAGTTGTTAATTTTTGAACTGTGGTCTGAAATTTGGATTTACTGTGAGAGGCACCTACAAGAAAAGGGATTAAAATTAGAGAAAAGACAAATGTACATAATTGTATATACATAATACTTTTAAATTTTAAATTGAACTGAATAAGTTTTATTTAAATTGATTATATTACTAATTATATTTTTTTTACTAAATTGCCCCTATTATGTTTTTAAAAATATGATTGAAAAATTGGTTTGATAGATCATTCAAACAAAGCCATAAAATTGATAGATCCTTCAAACAAAGCCACAAAATATGTAGTTATCAAATGAAAAAGGTTAATTTTTGTCTAAATCTACAGATATCTAATTTGGAAAAGTTAATTTTTTTCTTAAATTATTATAATAGGATAAATATGTAATATTGGTTTTCGGGTTATTTATGGAAATGTTTTATAAATTAATGTTAAGGTCAACGAAGTTAAGTGTACTTAAAAAACAGAGAAGTGGCGAGTCACGTGACGCCCCCATATCCTACCACACATTTACAGTGGGCGACTCCTCCATGCCTTGTCCGCCAATGCCCACTTGCACGTGCGCACCAACAATAAACACCTTCTCTCGTCCTCTCTCTCTCTTCCTACACATTACTTGCTTTGCCTACAAAAAAATTATTTGCATTATAGATAGGCATAAATTTTAATAAACTAATAATAATACTGTGAGTGAAATTAGAATCTCACTTTAAATATATAATAAGTTGTGTGAATCCTAGAATTATAAATAGAATCGACATTTTTTTTGTAGATGAACCAAAAAAAATTGCGGCAAATTTTTCGTTGACGGAACGAATACTATGTTATAGAAAACCCTTATGCCCACCACTGTTTGTAAACATCTTTCGTGAACACTAATGACATTTAATAAATGTTATGTTTTTAAAATTATTTTATTTTAATATTTCATAAAATCAAATCATCGAATTTATAAATTACATTCGATTTATTCTTATTTCCCTTTAGCTTCATAGGGATGATTTAGATGAATAAGTGAATAAATCAAACTCTAATTTTTAAATAATGTTTATGTATGATAATTTTGAATATAATTTATGTGGGATTAGAAATTTAGAATAAATATAATATTACAAAACGAAAAAAAAAATGTTAATGTAAACTAAATATTAGGATTGTTCAAGAAAGGTAGTCACTCTTATTATGTTATAAATCGTTAATACTTTGGGTGTGTTTGATAGTAGAGATAAGCTAAAGATTAGATTATTAATTATAACTAAATAGTGTTATAATTAATAATCTAATCTTGAGCTTATCTCTAATATCAAACACATCCTTTCTGTAGATGGTTTATAAACCTTCGTTTTAATAAAATGTATAGGAATTTTTTTTATTAATTTTATAATGATTCAGTAGTAAATTTGTTTAGTGGTTGCTCTTTAATAGATCTCTGATTTAATTTGTATTATATTAATGTCAAAGAAATCATGATTTTACTTTTCAGAAATAATTTTTTAATTTTGTCTGCAGTTTATAGATTTAATATTATATCCTAGTAGCGTGTTTAGTAGACATATTTAGAAATGATGTGATTAATAAAATCAAAATAAGTAATATAAAAAAGTGAGATATTTAATCTATTTTAGGTGTTTGGTAGTCAATACTAAAAATTAAAATAACATTAAATAGGTGTTTGATAAACTCTATATTAACTTATACATTGACCAAAATAATTTTAGAATAATTTAGTAAAGACAACTATATTATTTTCATTTTCTTCAACATACATATAGAGCGCACAAAGCACACACACAGAGACACAGCCAGCCACCCACCCACCCACCCACCCACACAACACGCGCGCGCACACATGGCAGAGCGCGAGCCCACAAACACCCTCTCTCTCTCACACACAAACAAAGCACATTGTTTGAGTGCATATAATTACCCACACGCAGAACACAACGCTTCAATGCATATAATCCAAGGGGAGTGAGAGATTTTTTTTTTTTTTTATCAAAAGGGAACAATGCTTTAGGCCCAGACCTTGCCCTAATCTCGGACTTCACAGTTAAAGTATCTTGGATACCAAACAATCTTATTAATCCAAATTATTAGTATATCTTATCTTAATCTTGCCTACCAAACACGTACTAAAATTTCTCTTATTCAGCTTGTTAGAGATTTTTACGTCTATTTCACTTTCACGTTATAATTTTAGTAATTAATTAAACCAAAACAAACTTATTATATATCTATATATATATATATATATATACATCAACTAAAGTACTATTATGTCATTATAATGTGAAAATTTTATATCACCATAATACTGAAAACAAACACAGCACACAGACGTCATTGAACCAATAATCTCTCACTAAAATTTGTTTACATAAATGGGTGTTGTGGTGGTTAGTGTAATTAGTGAGTGGAAAGTTTGACATGGTGATTTATAATAATAGTTAAATTGAAATTTAAGAATATATTAGTGAGTGAAGCATCATTAATTGGGTTAATCGGGATCACCAAATCCCTTACAAAAATCCATTCCCAATTAAATAATTAATTAAATTATTTCCGTCTCAGTGGCCGTACAATACACTGAGCTGCCAAACGGCGTTTACACCGCCGCAACGTCGTTAACTCAACGCCGTTTCCCCCTTCTCCCCCATCAACATTTTCTGCTTACACATATACACGCACACAGATATATATATTTATATGTGTGTTTGTGTGTGTGTGTAATAAAACAAGGAGACTTCTCCATCTACACGTGAGAGAGTTTTTAGAGAGAGAAACACATAATTGAATTCCTTCTCTCTTTCATTCTCTCTAAACTCTCTGTATCTGTTTTTGTTAGGCAATTGTGTTTGATTCGAGCTGGACCTACCACCGATCCCGCGAAAGCCACTGTTTGGGGTTGCTTTTGGAGAATCTGAAGCTGAATTATGCGTTTCTCATCCTATTTTTTCTATGATACTATGTGTGCGTAAATGTATCTATATTCAAGCTCAGCGCCTCCTTTTGCGTCTTGTTTTCCGGCCTTTTCATTGTTTTCGAGTTGAATTGCGTGTAATTCAGTTGAAAACGTGTCCATCTGAAGATTCGATGAAGGTGGAGGAAGTCATGCTAGTGTTATTCATCTGAACTGGAGCTACTCGTGTATAGCTGAATTGCCGTTTGCAATTGTCGGCGAGGATTTGTTCAGAGAGAAGAGAATCGCGGCGAATGCGCCTCCGATCTTCACGTTGGAGGCGGATCTGATTCAGAGTTCGAATCATATACGCAAAAAAAAAAAAAAAAGCTGCAGATTGAGGAATAAATTATACATGGAAATGCCTCTTGGAACTGAAGGTAAAAATTGTGAATTCGTAGCCAAAATTCTGGGGAAAATTGGATTGGCTAGTATGATTTTTATTTGTTGGGGGCATTTGTCTGATGATTCAATTTTGTCGCCAACAGGAAGAAAGGCAACTCATGATTTTCTCTCACTATATTCGTCATCAGCTGCACATACCCAACAAGATCCGTCTCCCTCGCAAGGTACATATTATTTTCGCCGGTTTTTAATCGCGCAATCAAGCAGTTTCCTTGGCGAAATTCCGTACTTTTTTCTTTTTCTTTTTTATTTTTGCATGCTGCAGTTATTTATGATGATGCTCTTATGCGAAATTGGTCGCGTAAAAAACTCTGGAGATATTTTATGAGATATCAATTCAGGAAAAAGCTCCGAAATTAGATGAATAAATCTCGTTCCATATTATACAAGCTGATCAGTCCGATCTTTTCATTCTCTATCAATTCAATTATCTCCTCTAAATTTGACTGAGAAACAGTAAAAAATTATTTCTTATTTGAGTAAATTATACAACATATATCTATGTTTTTACTTTTTTTAAGGCTGATGATGT
This sequence comes from Monilaria moniliformis, assembly GCA_034509125.1. Taxonomy (NCBI): domain Eukaryota; kingdom Viridiplantae; phylum Streptophyta; class Magnoliopsida; order Caryophyllales; family Aizoaceae; genus Monilaria; species Monilaria moniliformis. The sequence goes on from JAYDZE010010126.1 coordinate 5,098, forward strand.
GCTAACCCTATGTTGTGTGGCTTAATATCGAAATTAATTGGAGTAAGTAAAAAAAAAGTATTAAAGAAAAAAAGTATAGAGAAAAAAGAATCGAAAAAATAAGTGAAAAATTAGTGGGGTAATGGTAAATAAGGGGATGATTGTTGGTAGGGAAAAGGAAATAGGAAAATATATTGGGAGGGCAACCCACGAGTGGCGCAGTTAATGCACCCGTGACCCCATCGGCGTACGTTAGATCTGGGCATTTGTCTTTAGGAGTGGGCCATCCCTTGGATTGGCTGACATTGCCAAATCCAAAAAGGCTCAGGTTAGAACTTAGCGATAAGCTCATCTTCCTCCTGCTGCCGGGCTGCCCATTTTCGTAAATTCATTTTACTCATTTTTTGTTTCTCCCATTAAATTTATATCTGGGATATATGTATGTGTTGAATATGGTCAGTGACAGTGTTGTTTATGCAAAAACTGATTTATTTTTATTTTTATTTTAAAAAAATTATTTTGGCAGTGAAATTTGATCTGTATACTTTAAACTATACATGTTTTTACATTATAAGTGGGCCCGGATATGGATTCAATTTTGATTTTACTATAGTTAAAAGTGAGAACCTATAAATTGCAGACAAAAATTGTACTAAATCAATGTTCATTAAAGTGTTTAGAATTTAGTTGCAGCCTATTTCAAATATAAGTACAAGAATCTAATCTGGCTATAAATGGAAGTATGAAAATTAGATATACTTTTTTGGGATTTTTATTTCTATGTAAAAATGCCTTTTATTTTTGTGCCATCTCATTTTTCATGTCAAAATTTGTATAACAAGTAAAGATAATGAAAATGTGTAATAAATGAATCTGGAAATAAGGGTTTGTGTGAAAAGGAAATAAATTTATGAGTAGGCAAGTCATCAAGAATTTTATGTGTTAATATCTTGTAAGATCTTGGTCTTTGTAGAAGTTTTTGTTTCATTTTAAAATATGAAAGGTCTTTTAAAAAAAATACAAATCTGAAAGGCTTCATGGATGCATTCCTATTGGTAGATTGGAATAACATGTTTCCCGCAGAAATGGCAGCACTTGATTCATACTGCTTAATACTCTGCTATTTTTCTATGCAAACTTTAGGTGGCTACCTTAAAACGCATGACTTCCTCCAACCACTAGAACGGGTGGGGAAGCATGTTACAACGACGAAAGAAGATATTAAAGCTGCGGTGGCTGCTGTTGATAGGCCTCCAGTTCCAGCTCCTCCGGCCTCAGTGGAGCATCTTCTTCCTGGTGGCATTGGGACGTACAGCATCTCTTATTTCAATCAAATGGTGTTAAAGCCTGAGGGGAGCATGTTTACTGCTCAGCCGAGTAGTACTAACAGGAACGATGAAAACTCAAACTGCAGTTCTTACTCGGGAGGTAGTTTCACTCAGTGGGATGAATCTGCTGTTAAAAAGGGAAAGACAGGGAAGGAGAATATTGCCACAGAAAGACATATTCTGCGAGGTATGTTTAGTTGCATTTAGTTGGTTACATTCTTAAAATGCAACGTCAGTGACTACTTTTCAACAAGAAGCTGTTACATTTTTGAGTTAGGAAATTTCCTGGTCATAGCTCTTGTGAAGTTAGTTGTTCCAACTTGTACTTACTCACTAGTTAGCTCACAACTCTCGTTGTGTTCCTCGTTTGGGATGAGAACTTGTTGATTCATAGTTAAGCTTATCTAAGCATGGTGCAACTTGGAATTGGCATGTCCAGTTACATATTGGTCTTTCATATTTTAATGTCTTGTTATATATACGAATGAATTTCCTCGCGCCTATCCGCGCGCGTATGTACTTGCCACGGGCGATAGATATCAACTCCGCGCGCCTATCTGCACATTTTAATTTATTTTCTCTAAATTCTGTTAAACCATGCTTGCTTGTATAGGCTGCACAAACAGGGTGGTCTCTGAGCCTCACTAATTTTAGATTAGATAAGATTATATTTTATCATTGCAGGTGGCCATTGTACTTTACTAATATGAAAACACTAGTTTGAATTTTTACTGATGCTGGTATTGTTGATGATTAACAGAAGCGGGTGTTAATGTGCTTGGAGGGCAATGGGCGCCATTCCTGGAAAAGCCATCACAATCCTCTTCTAACCATAAGCACAACGCCACAAACTTCAGCTCTTTCTCATCTTCTCAGTCAGTGACTCTTTATTCCAATTTGTTTTTTTTCCCTTTTCTTTCTAGTCTTTGGACATCACTATTGTGAGCAATTTTTCTCCCATCATATGACAACAGTAATTAATATCTCATATTATTTGGACCACTTGTGTTTTCTCAGGCCATCATCTTCTCAGAAGAACCAAAGTTTCATGGATATGATAATGACATATAAGAATGACCAAGAAGACGATGATGATGATGATGAAGAAGAAGAGTTCACCATCAAAAAAGAGCCATCACCCCACTTGAAAGGTTTGTTTTTCTCATTTAAAAATAGTTGTATAACATGTCTGCATTTTATGATATACTCAAATTTGACAGGTAATTTGTCTGTGAAAGTGGAAGCAAAGACTATAGATCAGAAGCCTAATACACCACGCTCAAAACACTCAGCTACAGAGCAACGAAGGAGGAGCAAGATTAATGACAGGCATGATTCTCAACCCTCAAGATTTAAAGTTCAAGAATTCTATGCACTTCATCTAGAATATTATAACAAACTATTATCTTAATGTCGTAAACTTGGACTTATTTATCACAAATTTATCATATCTCTTCTTAATATGATTTCCTGTTCCATTTCTCATTCCCTGTTCTGATTTCTGAAACTAGGATGCGTTCTCTTCCCCTGAATATTGCATCTTCACATCTTGATGAATGTGTGTTTGAAAGGTTGTTACTAATGGAATCTGAATATCTTCTATTATGTCAGTATAGTTTGATGGGCTGAATATCTTTCTTTGTACAGTAATGGCATCATAATTTCCATCCAGAGTTCTTTCTAGGCCATTTTATTTTGCCAAATGTCTTTTTGAGAAGTAATATAGCCTTTAATCTTTAGGCAGAAAATTTATTTTGAATTTTTTGGAATAAATTGTTTAATCCTTCTGGTGCTTGTCAACCAACAGATTTTCCATTTGAGATGCCGGATGGTACTGGCAAGTAGAAATATTTGCTTTGTTCAGCATCCCTAATGTGATTCGTATTATCTCGTCAGAAGTGTCACAAAAACAATCCTGCATCTCTAAGAACCTACATTCTAAGATAGTTTTTGGTGTTCTGCAGATTTCAGAGGCTGAGAGAGATCATTCCTAATAGTGACCAGAAGAGAGATAAGGCATCGTTCCTCTTAGAGGTAACTGCAGATTCAAAAAATCTATCTTGCAGATTCAAAAAATCTATCTATTTTGAGATGGGATTTATTAACTTTGAAAACTGAGGTTGTGTACTACATTTACAGGTTATCGAGTACATTCAGTTTTTACAAGAGAAAGTAACCAGATATGACAGTTCCTATAACATCTGGAATCATGAGCCATCCAAAATGATGCAATGGGTAAGTTTAGATTGATTCTCGTATACAATTTTAAATGTTTTGTAGGTGAACAATCTGATAATTCAATCATGTTTTTTAGTAGATAAGAAAAAAAAATTATGCTAGTAGATAAGTATGAGATGAAAATAATGAGGTAAGATCTAACAGCAATAACAATTCCTCCTCTCAATTTCTGGTTTCTAACAGCAATTACCATTCCAAAATTGTAGTGTTTGCACAGCAAAATAACTTGATTACTGAATTTCTACACTTTGTAGCAGAGGAATTTTCATGGAAACGAAGGTATTGTAGAACGAGCACGAGGAACAAGCACTGATTCTGCTCCACCATCAGTATTTGGTAAGAAGTTCGATGAGAGCAAAGCTGCCGTCTCCCCTAGCCTGCCAATAAGCGGGCAAAACCTAGTAGACTCAGATTTGAGCACTGCTACTACTTTGGGAGAAAGAGTGGTTCAACCACCTGAATCAACATCTAAAGCTGCGACAGTTCATTCACCAATGCAGCCAAATATCTTCACTCTTGGTAGTAGGACAACAAGCATTCCAGCTTCCCCTATTTCACCAAAACAGGTATCCGGTGTGGAGAAAACTATGACATGGCCTCCATCTCAGGTTCGATCATGTACCACTGACAATAAAATGACAGAACAAGAACTGACCATTGAAAGTGGCACGATTAACATCTCTAGCGTCTATTCCCAAGGGTGAGAGCTCTCTTGATTTGCACATCTTGAGGAACCCATGGCTCTTAAATTCCTGCCTTAACTTAGTATGTTCGACATGTCAGGCTGTTGAATACTCTTACACAAGCGTTACAGAGCTCTGGAGTGGATCTATCCCAGGCCAGCATCTCAGTACAAATCGATCTGGGGAAGAAAGCAAACGGTGTCACACATTCTTCAACTTTCATCTCCAAGGTGCGAGACGACTTTCTTTTCTTCTCTTCACTATAAATTAAACTTGAATATCATGATAAAACTATGATCATGGCAGGAAGATGAAGTCGATGCCACCTTACCGCGTTCTGCAACGGGGAAGGAGTCCGGGTGTGCTACAAAGAAACTAAGGACTAGCTGAAGCCTAGTGTAACAGTATAGTAATATTCTTTTGTAGTTATTTGTTCATTTTTTTGGGGTTCCGTTTTCGACAGAGAGGTATGCCAAAATCAGGAACCATTGTACATGTGTATTTTATTATTCTATATGTTTTTCCTCCAGTTTTGGGATACACATATCTCAGCACAAAAATGTTCTCTTACCGTGTACCACTACTACTATCTGCATGTTATTATTTATTTTATGAAAGAGGCTTCCATTCTGATATTAGGAAGCCCTACTTTTGATTTCAAGTCTTGGTTTTCACTATTTATGCTTATTATATCTAATATTTCAACAGGGGCTTCTAACTTTTGGTGACATCTTAACATGTAGTGATGTAGAAGTAGTAAACAATCTAAATATTCTCTAGCTAGGTTTTAGTTTGAAAGAGAAGAGTCTATTCATCTCTTAGATTTTACTACATCAATTTATTGGTTTTGCGAGATATGGTAGTTAGACCCACGAAAATAATGATATGTTAAACCACTAAATGTTTTTTTTTTTGAAAAAGAAAATTCCATTAATTATCAAAGCGAACAATATCCAATAACCATGACGGAAACTCGGACCTCCAAACAACCTTAGAGGACAGAGTTGCAGCGAATTGCGCGAGGCAATGTGCCGCTTGATTTGTTGTACGATACATATGACGTACTCCTATTAAGATATTATCTCTTGCTGCTTGTAGAATGTCTGCTATATCATCTGGTA
>JAYDZE010010137.1:0-10445 GCA_034509125.1 Monilaria moniliformis
GATCAAAAGTGCACGTGGATACTGATAGTGGTGAATTCATCTGCAGATTCCGATTAACTGCTCAGGAGATTGCACAAAGTAAGTTATTCTAACTGTTGTGATTTAATTGCTCAACACATAGAATTAAGTTATGAATCTAGATCTGTTATTCATGTCTTGCTTCTGCTGTTTAATAATTAGATAATGACAAAAAATCCTAATAAGATTAACTCTTGTGTCAACATCTACTAATATCATACAATTACATATAAAAATGCCGAATTCGGATACAATAACCAGGGATAAAGAAAAAAAAATCAGAAAAATAATACTTGCCCCATTTACTAAGTGTGTGTAACAATTATTTAAAAGATTAGGCCCACCATTTAAATCTATTATTTGCTTTTAATTGAATACTTTCACCCATTAGCTAATAATTTACCAAACATTTTATTAAGACTTGTGTGATTACACACTTTTAATAGACGGAGGGAGTAAAAATGACATAAAAAATCTACACATTTCTCAGCCGAAAAAGTTATTAAATAAAAGAAAAAGAAAACTAGTTTTAAGGTAGAATAAAAGAAAATTTGTGTAAGAATCCCAAGTGCAACAGAGAAAGCATAATAGGAAACCCAGGTGGGCCCATGCCCGAAATGTAATAGAAGGTGAAGCCCACTAAGCAAGTGTCGGCAGAATACAGCCGAAAAACAAGTGTCCGTGTCTCGCTCTCGGGCCCAATAGAATGGCTAAAGTAGAGAGAGAGAGTGTGTGTGTGAAATAGAGAGAGAGAGTGTCACGTGGTGGTGGGCCCCACGGCCTTCTTTAGGCGTATTGCACGCACATCTGTCGCCACGCATTTACGCTGCTTAGCTGCAATTTGTACCCTCAATTAAATATCCTATTCTGTAGCCCACTTCTGTAATTACGAAACTACCCCTGCCTATCTATCTCGGAATTTATTTTGCGGATAATGTAAGAAAATATAAGAAATTTCCTTCAAACTAAATGTAGATAAATTTCGTTACCTGTCCACTTGTAAAATTCAGTTGGAGTACCTCATTCACAACTAGATTGCATATTATCCATGTTATGCTTGTTGGATCCCGTCACTTAATTTACTTAATTAATATATGTATTTATATTTCAATGTCTAATAGAAAAAATGTTATTTTGGAAAAATTGGTGGAATATATACATCTGTTAATAGTAATGACCGTGGCACGGCCAAAGTACATAGGTGAGAAAATTAAAATGTGTACCTTTTTTTTTATTTTTTTATTTAATATGAACTGCTCATCAAGAATTAAGTGTCATTCAATAATAATAATGAATAAAAATATGCCAAGCACCTTGTTTATTACTACAACAACAACAAGCATTTAGACAAAAGCATATATGTATTAGAAATTTAGATAAACTTGATGAAAAGCTTATGATGTTTTTACATAAAAAGAAAACATACAATTCCTCAAAAAGAAGAAGATAAGAAAAGAATGTATTCACCTTTCTTTTACCCATTTCCCATGTTTTTTTCTCCTTCATTCTTTTATCAAAAAAAGGAAAAAAATTCCCTAAAAATATATTTTAAAAATATAAAACTCACTTTACAGACTTGCCGTGATTGTAACCATAATACGATAAGTACCATTTGACGAACTTCTTGAGCCCGGTTTGCAAATCGATTGTCGGGTTGTACCCGAATTCCCTCCGGGCGTAGCTTATATTCGCGTGCGTGAACGGAACGTCGCCGTTTCCGGGCATGTCCACCAAATTCTTCTTCGCTTTCACCTTTAAATGCTTCTCCAATATCCCCACCATCATCGGCACCGTCACGGGCGATGTGTTGCCCAGATTGAAGATCCTAAACTGCGCCGGGCCCCGCTTCTTCCCGCCAGAACCCGTGCTCTTCTTCGCGGTGTCCAACGACCCCACGCACCCCTTCACGATGTCGTCAATGTAGGTGAAATCCCTAGCCAAATCCGCGTGGTTTTTCCCCCGGTATACCGTGATCGGTTTGCCTTGTAGAATGTTCCGGGTGAAGGAGAAGTAGGCCATGTCGGGTCTTCCCCACGGCCCATAAACGGTGAAGAATCTGAGGCCGGTTATGGATAGACCGTAAATGTGGTTGTATGTGTGTGTGATTTCCTCTCCGGCCTTCTTCGTGGCGGCGTAGAGAGAGGCGGGTTGGTCGGTGCGATCCGATTCGGAAAAGGGGGCTTTCTCATTCAACCCGTAGACGGAGCTGGAGCTGGCCCACACGATCGAGGGTTGGGGCTCGGCGCTCTTGCATGCTTCTAGAAGCGTGACGAGGCCGGCGATGTTGCTGTGGATGTAGGAATGGGGATTCTCCATGGCGTACCTTACGCCGGCCTGCGCCGCCAGGTGCATCACGTGGGTGAAGCGCACGATCTCGAAGAGCTTCGCCAGCATTTTGGCGTCGTTGACGTCGCCCTCCACGATGAAGATGCCGTGGGAGTTGAGGAGGTCTTTGCGTGACTTTTTTAGGGCGGGGTCGTAGTAATTGTTGAAGTTGTCGAGGCCCACCACGCCGTCGCCGCGCTTCTTCAGGGCGAGGGACACGTGCGAGCCGACGAATCCGGCGGCACCCGTGACGAGGACGGAGAAGCCGTTGCTGCGGTGGATCTGGGCGGAGGCGCGGACCTGCTTCTCCCAATGGATCCCGCCCCAGGCGGTGGTGAAGTACTTGCTGCCGGAGTCGACGAAGGATTGGAAGCTCAGATACGCCGCCGTGAGCGCGACGAGGAAGAGCGCCCACAGGAACAATGTGCTCGTGGAGGCGAAGCAGCGGTGGAGTTGGCGGTGCATCGAGTGCGATTTATCCTTGAATTTCCCCGGCGTTGAGGGGAGAAACAGTTCCTCCGCAGACATGGAAGGCATCGTGTCGTACTATTTGTCAATCAAAACAAGGTTAAAGGATTGGAGGTCTTTTCTCTCTCTCTGGAAATAGAATGGTGGAGGAAATGATTGAGAGAGAGAGAGAAAGATCCAAAGGTAGGGGAGTGAATGGGAAATGGGGGAAACAGATGCAGAGATTGGGTTACATCTGCTAAGGCGAAAGGGGGAAAGAGAGAGGAATATATAGTGGGAGACCACAAATGAATACGCGTGAAAGGGGACGGCCAGGGTGGAAAATTGGAAAGGGAACTGTTTTACTATACATTTTTTTAGAGAGAGAGAGAGAATGGGGAGCAGAGAAAGTGAGCAATGAGTGGACAGTGGGGATTTGCCCATTTTGGAGAGAGAGATAAATGTGAGGTTAGATTAAAAACGCTGGATTTGGTAACTTTCTAAATGTACGGTTTGCTTTTTCTGCTTTGACATACCATACCGCTCCGTCTTATAAGAACATGATTTTGCTCCTTATTTAAAAAAATATTATTATTATTAAGTTAAATATTAATTACCACACACAAAAAATTTAAAATGGTATTCTTAAATGCTTAAATTAAGTATTATGTCAACGCATTTTCAAATATTATTTTTAGATTTTAATCTCAGCGTGATATCAGTTACTATAATTATATTTTAATTATAAGTGGTCTCACTTTCAAAATAGTATATAAATGTAAATTTGGGCATGAAAGTTGATATTTACTTTTTGGCGTTATTTTTTTGTTATAATGTATTCATAAAAGTAGCATGTATGTGCATGCATGTACATAAAAGATCGTTTGATCAACTTCTTCATTTACTTTTGATTTATTCCCTATTCTTCAGAAAAAGAAACATGGATTATGTTTAAAATAAATAATTAAGATTTCAGTCATGAATCGTCACTTCACCATCTAAGGCTAAGCTACCGACAAATAGATTACTCGTCTTTACAAGATTATTGTTTTCTGCACTTGGAATATTGTAAATTAGATTTCTCATTAAATAGTGACGACAACACAATCTTGGTGGCATTTGAGAAGCAATTTGCAATCCTTATCGGTTGCAAGATTTATTTAGTGAAGAACAGTCAATACGATACATACAAAGAAGGAGCATTGTTGTGGTCGATGTTGTTACTGATGAAATAAACATGTCACAGTATTTAATTAGGAAAGAATAGTCGTCATCCAATAGCCGCTCAACTGATGGAATTTAATTAGGAGAGTAAAAACAACAATTGCTTTCTCATGAAATTCCACAATTCAACCTGCTATTAGTTCAACTTTTATTAAAATTTAGGGTTAATTTTGGGCAAAGAAAGGAGTCTAATTTAAGAAACATACAAGTCTAATTCACATGTACCTAAAGTAAAACACATGTTTTTAAAATAACATTATCCAAAAAATTTAAAATATTTTTCAAGACACAATAATAATAGAAAAAATATTATCAAATAATAATAAATTAACAAAAAAATTAAAGGCGTGTTTGATTATAAATATGAATTATGGGTGTTGCTCCTACGTAAAGCTACACTTGTAAATTGGTAAGTGGAAAATCATATTTGGATCCGGTTCCGACCCGAATTATTTGCACGCCGGTCATTAAAAAAATGAATTATTTCAGGCGAATAATCATGAATTCATGATTTTCCCATCTTCGTTAGCCTGTTTGTCGATGGATTAAATGGATAAATATAGCAAAATTTCAGGCCCCGAACACAATTTAATTAAATTAAGTATTATATGTCGGTTTGCAAGTATGGAATCCTTTATATTGAAACTGAGATGCGTCCACCTCGTAACCCTGCAAGTCCACTAATTTGAAATTTGGTTTTGTCCTATTAATTAATTTAGAAAATAGACATTTAAAGTTGAATTTTGCTGTGATCTGCTGCAATTTTTCCACTATCGCCATGAAAAAAGAACATTAAAAATCTCCGTACATTAAATATATATATATATATATATATATATATATATATATATAAGTGTATTAAGGTGCATCCACACTCTTATTGTATAACTAAGACGAAATATAGATCATTAGATTTGATGATGGAAGGTCATGATCTCGTGTCAATTTCTATCATTATACTAACTAAACCGTGTCATTAAAGGATATAACGGTCATGCATAAAAAAATGGCGTATAACGTGTCATCCGAAAATCATGGGATTAAACAATCTCGCGCATTCACAAAAAAATCCCGCGAATCATTATCAACGGAAGAAGTTATCATTAATCATAGACGAATGTATGATTAATCATCATTAACCATATCATTATGCATGGACATAAATCACCCATAACTATGTTCCATTAAAATCAAAATCCATGATCAATCAAATCTCCTTCCATATATTTCATTTTTTCATAACCGAAAATTACATCACAATTAGAGGAATGAACAATCTCATTTGCACTGTCCTTCGTCTTACCTTCGACATTAATTATGGTATTGAAGACATTGTCGAAGATATTATTCTCTATGTACATAACATCTAAATTGTGGCAGATCCTATTTGTCTTCCAATACGAGAGATCCCAAAATAATACTCTGTTTCTTCCACCGAAAAATCTGACTCAACTCCTAGTTGGCCGTTTCATCACATTCATCAAATATCCTCATGAAATCCAAATGGTCAAGTTGATTAAGTATTCGTTCTCCATTTAAAATCGGAGGAGGACTAGAATTCTGGACTGTGTTATTCCTGAAGTTGTTCTTATATTTGCGGAACCGATGATTTGTATTAAAAAACCTTATGTGGCAATCAAATCAACTGGTTTTTAGTCCATGCTTAGATTTTTTATATAATCAATCATTTACATGTGATATCAGATCTAACTATGTGATGGACCTAATCAGTCTAAATTGAGATAAATTGAAGGTTCTTTTTTGCATAGATGTTGTAGGATGTAATCCTTGCTTGGGAAATGATCGAACAAACTCAACAAATTTTTTTATATCAGTTAAATAATGATTCAGATCTTCTTAAATAATATAAATTTATGATTTATATTAACGAGCAATCATTTGTAAAACCATTAAGTCAGCTCAACTCACTTGAAAGTTCAAAATCTAATAATATTCTCTGATGGAAGTAATGTATTATAAAAAGATAAATTGATTGCTTCCACACACACTGTGTGAATACTATCCAAGAAATCCCCGAAAATGATCACCTTGGTTGGAGTAGCGCGAAGCTAGGGCGAGTTGACTTTCTTTCCACTTTGGATGTATGCACAAGGCCGAGATTAGTCCCCACTCAACGAGGGTAATTATGATAATTGCTAATATCTTATAGAACATGGGCACCACCATTTGCCTCACATCATCACCACCCTGTGCGCGTATTTCTCCATCGTAAACTGTCTAACCGGTTACAAGTTGCATTTTCCAAATAGAAAAGGGTTAAAAATAGAAAAATAATTAGATTTTTATTACTTTATTTTATGAAATTCTTAATCAACTTTATTTTTAATCGAATTTGGACCATAAACTCTCACTACCTCTATCCATAGATATACTACTACTAAACATTTTGAAATCGAGATACTTATAATTATTATTCGTATCAAATGTATAGATTTGCACGGAACGTGGACTTCCATTTTCAATCTTGCACAGCTGAATTGCGGCAATTAATTTAACAGCATCCTATCTACTTTTATATGAACCTAAATTTGCATAAGAGCCATTAAATCTTGGAAAAAAGAGAGTAATTGTGTACATATTCAATAATTGTACATAAATACATTTACTTAGTGACCTAAGCTAGCAAAAGGACAACCGTGAGTATTCATCACGTCAACTATGTTTTATTTAGGTCTCTTAATTCATAGATTGTCACTTTTGGCCAACTACCTCAAACTGTTATTAAAATTTCTCCTTCTATACTCCATCCAATCCAAAAGCAGAAAAGAAAAAAAAGATTAAAAAAAGAAAAAGAAAAAGAAAAACTAATGTTTATGGGATAATGCCTCACTGGAGCTTGTGCTATTTTATCCAGTCGGTTAAAAAAGCATTATGATTGCTTAATCCAGTAAGGCTAACTCTTTCCACAATCACAGGCTTGTGCCACGACTCGGTGCAAGGTAATATTGGCGGGTGTTCGGAGGCTCGGTGCGAAGGTGCTCACGACGAAGACCCTGCCATGGGACCTGCTGCTGCATGGCCTAATTTCCAACAGAAACAGCGATCAATTGGCGACGTCGTGGTGTGGTGTGACGATTAAGGCGGGATCGGGTCTGCCTGGATTTGGGCTGCGGGTCAAGCCCAAATTCCAGGCTGCTGCTACTATGCTACTGGTCTACTTGTCCATTGTGCTCGGCTGCTTCTTTTAGGCTGTTATTACTGGAATTTTAATTCACAGCCTACTGTGGGTTGTGCTATACTATTAAAAAATGATTATTAATTTAAATTAATAATATTAATCCCAGTTACAGAGATTAATCTATTGATTAGATTAATAAATTTGATTTATTATTATTCTTAAGATAATCATGTTAAATGTATATTTTATATTAATTTAGAATTAATATCAAATGTATATTATATTAATTTGAAAGTAATAACCTTTTGATGCTCATAACCTTTTCGACCATAGGTTTTACGCCAAATCGGTTACTTTAAATCGACGAAGCCTAGGCTCTTTCATAGAGTGCATGGTTGGCATCGTGCAATTGGGTTGACTTGCTTAGATTATTTTGAGACAGCCAAAGACCCAGAATAATTTAAAGACACAGATTAATTGGATTAATAAACAAAGAATTGCAAAATTATTGTTGCAACTTTGAGGCCTACCAAGTGCTGTTATTGTAATCATCCACTGAAGCAGAGGCTATAGTAATATAAACTTAAATCTTGGACCACTAAGATATATATTTATTATAAATTCGTATTTTGTATTTGGGGCCAAAATATGTTAAATTTAGTAGGAGCTAATCAATATAATAAACTCTTGTTTGATTAGTGATACAATTGTGATTTTTGTTTACTTTTTTATAATTTGATTTTTCTATTTTTCGATATGATTAAATCTTGAATTTGGCTTGTAAATGTTTGATGAGACAATTAAGTTGACTAGGTCAAACTTTTTGAATTAGCTCTGTTACTTGTGCTTGGTGCTAATGAAAAATAAGGTTGAGTATGTCTTGGACAAATCGGTCACTGTCATCCCTAACAAAGAGACTCTTGGGTATGCTTCGTTTGATGAAGAAGGTCACAAGAAACATATGAGGATGCCACATCAGCTCAATGTATAATTTTGTCCCCTATGAGTATTGAACTGCATATGCAACATGTGCATATATTTCATTATGAGATGCTTAGACACTTGGAGAATTTGTATGCTTCACAAACTCAAACAATGGAGTATGAGATACTCAGAGATATCTTTAAGTATAAACTTCATAATGGGAGCCAAGTTTCTGAGCATATGTATTGAAGATGCTTGGATTGATTGAGAGGTTAGCATCGATTGGAACGACACTACTCTCGAATGTCTCAACCAATATGATTTTGTAGTCTCTTTCTAGTTCATTTGAAAACTTCGTAATGAACTTCAACATGGACAATACGAAGGTGGGTTTTCTAGAGCTTCACAACATGCTGAATGCTTATGAGTCTTCTACTTCTAAAGACAAATTTATACTCAAGTTGAGCTCTTATGCAAAATCCTTCAAGTGGAATATAAACAGCAGTAGAAGAAGAAAACATCTAAGGATGTGGCCTTGAAGCCTAAATGCGGAGGGGTTCACAAGAAGCTGCAACTACCAAATGGCGAGTACATTTTCTATCATAAGAAAAGGTCTGAAAGAGAGACTACCCAAAATTCAAAGCACAAGGAGTATTGAGAAGAGCTCATATATGTCTATTAATGAAATAATATGTCAATGAACAACTCACAATTTTGGATATTAGATACAACTTGTGGCTCACACATTTGTAATAAGTTGTAGAATTGTAAGAAGTTTCCTCCTTCAGTCAATATTGGATGTAATTGAAAAGCTGCAACATATTTGTCAATGAATCTAGACTGGAACGCCATATAGTTCATGTAATTTTTTTGTCCAATTATATAATTCAAATCATACTTCAATTTCGTAACTGTCCATTAGTTATTTGGACATTATTTCACCCCATTTATTAATTTATCATGATAATTACATATTACACATTACATTAAGTATATATATATTTTTTTCTTATGGGACCATCAAACTCGACCATTGCAGTAGTACATAATATCATGGATTCAATTTCCACCACCTCCGCCATAACCCGATCCACCACCTTCACCATGACCACTTCCCTCACCGGCCCCTCCACCATGGCCCGATCCTCCTCCACCACCCGACCCTCCTCCACCTCCACCACCGCCTGATCCTGCTCTTGATCCAGCAGAAGAGCCCGCTGACGAGCCTGCTTCTGAGCCCGAACCACCACCACCACCACCACCACGTGAACTCGAACTCGAACTCGAACTTGAGCTCGAACTAGAACTCGAGCTAGACCCCCCAGCCGAGCCGGACCCTGCACCGGATCCAGAACCACTGCCACCACCTCCTAACCCTATGCCAATTCCAGCACCAATGCCGATGCCTAGCCCGCCCAAGTCGAGGCTCAGGTCTTTTCTTGCGACCCGGCTCTCGGAAACAGTTGCTAGGGTGGCTAAGATTAGCATTGCTACATAAATATATGAGCTCAATTTAGCCATGATTATGGCTTAGAGTTAACCGAGATCGCTAAAAGTATAGCTGCAAATTTTGTTGTGTGAGTGACACAATGTTATACTATGTTGGGAGGTATTTATAGTTGCATATATTGGCCTATGAATGGTGGCATTTGTTTTATAAAGAAAATGTGTGTTATGAGATGAATTATAAATAAAAGATTTTGTGGATGAGTCATGCAGTGGAATTCATGATGGATTCCTCTTCTGCTGGCCATTATCTTTAATATATATATAGATGTTGCAGATCCAACCAAGATCATTTAAAGAATATGTTACTTTGTTAATTTTTAGTGTCATATGAGAATCGTGTGTTAGGACCAATGGTGAATTTAGGAATTGATTATCGTGGAATACATTCGATACAATAAATATAATATATAAAAAAATATTTTTTTACTAAATATAGTGCAAGTCCTCAGCAAAAGGAATGAGTAGCTATCACTCTACAACATTAAACATTGAACATATAGCTTCATGAATACAAGGCGGTTCCACTGACAGATAATAAAAAAAATCATCATGCAGCTATTAAGGCATAATGATAGTAAATTTATCCAACTTCATAACTAATAAAAGGCTTGGGTGAACAAGTGCTCTATTCTAACTGAGGACAATTAAGATGTAAAACTAGTGAAAATTAGAATGCCTAGTTATGCTGAATCAGATTCAATTGGAAAAGGAGCAGGTTGTTGGGAATTCTTGTCGTTATCTAATAATCATGCAGCGGAAGCAAGACAAGAAAACTGATCTACATTCACAATTGATCTTATGAGTTGAGCATGTAATCACACAACGAAAAGAAGACTTACTTGTTGTGTAGTTTGATTTC
>JAYDZE010010148.1:0-10442 GCA_034509125.1 Monilaria moniliformis
GAGAGGCCTCTAGGACGTACCTCATTGTACCTCTCGGTATTTTTCTCCCGAAAAATTTATTGTTTTTTGTTGGTTGACGATAATTGGATCTTCTCTGATATCCACGCAGACTTGGGAGATCCGTATGGTGTCCTCCATGGTGTACGAATATCGTCTATCGTGCGTGAAAATCTCCACTTCATTAGAAAGTTGGATATTATCTAGACCGTGAAGAGACAACAAGGCTTGGAAGGGAGATGAGGAGTGTCTCAGTTGAAAAGGCATTCCAAAAGAGGGGAGATTGTATTGTTTGGATCAAAGCCTTGTGTTATAAACTACTGTTGAAATTGTTTGTTAGAAACTGACATAGTGGAATTAAGAAAAAATATTAAAATAAATTGAGAATAATAGGAGAATCTGAAATAAAAATGAGAAGAAATTGAAGAAGAAGAAGAAGAAGATGATTTTTAGGTGTGAAAGAAGTGAAGGTAGAAGTGAGGTATTTATAATAGGGGATGAGATAAAAAAAGATCGAAAAAGTGTCTTCATCAAACGGTAAAAAAAAGAAAAAAAATTATTAAAAAAAAAAACTACAAAATCAATAAGGGCTTTCTCAGACTCTAGGCGTGCTGGCAGCACGTGTGCAACATGCGCCCCGCGATTGCACGAGACAGCCGTGTGTGCTGGTGCGCCTCCCCTTCAACGCAGCGCGCACTCGGGACCGTGCGCTTTTTTCATCCGTATGCTGATGCTGTTAGCAAGTGAATGTGGCCTAGCTGGAAATGGGAAGTTGATGAGTCATGATTGTACAGGCATTTTCTAATGAATACGTACAGCAAACCATAGTCTATCGGCGCAGTCAGAAATCAGAATGGAGGATATGATTATCCGTGCAGTACGGACACCACATGTTACTGTAATTCTGCTGTATATTATATTATTGTTGGCCTGCTTTTGGATCCTATATAATTCGCATTTGCAGTTTGGTAAATCTGATTAAGATAAGCATGAGTGGTTAATGTTAAGTATGAGTAAGCGAAAACAGATTAATAAGTTAATTAATGTTAAGTGGCGGTGGGAATCTAATCCAAATGCCAATAACAAATAACGAGGCTGGAAAAGAATTGAAAAATAGTACTAGTTGGATGAATCTGGCTGTTATTTTGGTTCTGTAGTGAGAGAAAGAGACAGTAGATTCATTCTTGGAATTGCACCGAAACTTCCCCCACCAACTTCACTCAATACATTATTGACCAACTTTAATAAATAAATAAATAAACTAAAAAGAATAGAACCCCAAACCCAATTCTACGACGCCAGATTTGTAGGGTGGTATGACTAGTTTATAAGCTTTTTTTTATTGTTTTTTGTGTTAAGCTCATTTAATATTATTTGTTCATACTCCCTCCGTCCATGATATAATGTCCCATTTGGACTGACGCAGATTTTAAGAAATTGTTTGACTTTGTTAATAAATATGAATGATTTAAATGAAAGTGGGTGGAAAAAGTTAGTGGAATATGAGTCCCACTTTTATATATTAGTTTTATAATGGAAGGTGAGTTTAATGAGTTAGTGGAGTGTGGAACCCATTTATCAAAAATAGTAAAAGTGAAATGAGATATTTTATTGTAGACGTCCATTTTTTGCAACTGAGACATCTTATGGTGGACGGATGGAGTATTATTTAGTAATTCTTTAATTCTTACATTTAAATATAATGAAAGTACTTCATCTATCTATAGAGAAGTTGAACTGCAATTTATAGCAGACAGAAATGAAAAATATGTCTATGTAAGATTTGTTTAGACCAGTAGAAATCAACTGTCTAGTCTCCACTAAACTAAGAAATTGTGAGTGGTCCGAATTTGCAAAAAAGCTCTCTACATTCCAACCCCCTCCCCACCCCACTCCACCTATATATAGATTGCTTACATTGTCAGTTGAGGTACAATTAGAGAGAGAGAGAGAGAGAGAGAGAGAGAGGGAAATCTATGCTTCTGTTTGACTATTTTAAGAAACTATCATATTAACAATATTACTACAAATAAAGAGGAGAGCCTCTCTCCGTTTGGTTTTCAGCTCCTATCTCATTGAATCTGTATATTATTTCCTGGTTTCAATTACATAATTACATTGCGTTTCTGTTCAACATTCTTGCATTAACCCGAGGTATTTCCTTTTGTTATTTCTGTTGTTTGTTCAATTTCGTTTTCCCAGTTTTCTCAGGTTTGCATTGCGCCCTAAATAACAAATAAGTTTTCTCAGCCTCATGCATTTTGTTCCTTATTGTAATGTCCATATTCTTTATTCATTGCGCATTTTATATTATTATTCTCCATGGGGAATCTGTGTTGTTTTTAGCCCTAAAAGGGATTGTTTTGAAGCAGTCTAAGATGGTGAGATTCTTTGCAGGCTGTTCTGAGAGGAATGGGAGTGACATTTTCGTGCCAATTTGCGGATTTTGACGATTTGGATACTCAGTTTGAGTCTTTGTTAGTTAGATCAATTAGCGGCAAGGCAATTTCGGATGCAAAAGCTATTGAATTTGAGACCTTTGATTGTGGAAAGGTGATCCTTGAGGGGTCTCTTAGCTTTGGAGGAAGGGACTTGGACCCCGGAGTCTCTCCAGAGGAGCATACGATGCCTCAAGCTCTGCCCGAATCTGGTGATCTTAGGCATGAAGCAGCCTTAAGGTTGCAAAAGACGTATAAAAGTTTTAGGACACGAAGGCAGCTTGCTGATTGTGCAGTCATAGCCGAGCAAAGATGGTACCAATTTTGAGATAATGATTATGCGTTTCTGTGTTTGTTTTCTTCTGTTCTGAGTATTCGGTGTTGTTCCAGGTGGAAGCTGTTAGATTTTGCTGAGCTCAAACGTACTTCTGTCTCCTTCTTTGAGATTGAGAAACCAGAAACTGCTGTTCAGCGCTGGTCGAGAGCAACAACCAGAGCTGCAAAGGTATGTATGCATAGGAATGTTTCCTTACTGCATTGGTTATGGGATTTGTCAACCAAGGCTCTTACGTGTTCCTTAGGTAGGGAAAGGTCTGTCAAAGGATGAAAAGGCGCGTAAACTTGCCTTGCAGCATTGGCTCGAGGCTGTAAGTTGGAGAAGCTTGCACCATAGTTCTTTCTTCTCGATTTAGTGGTGGATATGCCTCTAACAATACTCATCTTCACTCTTGTAGATTGACCCTAGACATCGGTATGGCCACAACCTGCAATTTTATTACACTCATTGGCTCCAATGTGAGAGCAGGCAGCCCTTCTTTTACTGGTCAGATTTGCATGCGTACTACCTGCTCTCGAATCTCAATGTTTTTGGAATATCGTGATTGAATTTTGATTTGCAGGCTAGATGTTGGAGAAGGTTGGAATGTGAATCTAGAGAGATGCCCTAGATCGAAACTTCAACAGCAATGCATAAAGTATCTTGGCCCGGTAAGATCCATGTGAGATTCTTATGACACTTTTAGATAGAGATGTTATGGAAAGTTGAGTGATCCGTGGTACATGCAGACAGAGAGAAGCTCGTACGAAGTGATCATATCGGATGGGAAGTTTGTGTACAAGGAGAGCGGGAAGCTTCTGGACACCAAGGAAGCTGGGGAAGATGTGAAATGGATCTTTGTTCTGAGCGCACTGAAGGTGTTGTACGTGGGGCAGAAGAGAAAAGGCAGGTTTCAACATTCCAGTTTCTTGGCTGGTGGAGCTACACTCTCAGCTGGACGTTTAGTCGTAGAAAACGGCATTCTTAAGGTAAAATGCTAAGCTACATATTTTATTTCCTCTTCAAGTAAACAGTGGCAGACACAAGGGGGGAGGGTGCTAGGGGGAGCTCTAGCACCCACCCCCTACCAAAAAAATTCTTATTAGTGTTTGTTAATACTTTGATTGATTGATACATGAAACTGTTATATAGGCGGTTTGGCCCTACAGTGGACACTATCTCCCAACGGAAGAAAATTTTGAGGCACTAATAGCATTTCTTTTGGTACACAAGGTTGATCTCAGTGGTGTGCAGGTGAGATTATATAAATGTATATATATATTCGAACCATCATCGTCATCGGATGACTTTTAACAAATTGTTTGGTACAGAAAGCTCCGGATAATGAAGAGGAAGCAGCTGGTATTCCGCTTCGAAGATACAAATCGGTACCTACAGAGTTGGGCAAGGAGGATGGTAAGAATATGCATATATCGAGATGGTCGAGGAGACTACAGTCGAAAATCAGTCTGCTTCAGATTCCAGCAAGGACAGGCGGGCACGACGTGTTCTTTTCTCCAAGATGTGTGGAGAGCCCAACAGATGGATACGAGACAGCAGACGACTCTCTATCGGACTCGGACTCAGATTCAGACACGGAGTTTCTGATCTCCAAGGAGAAATTGTTCGAGGAGGAAGAAGAGGAAGAGAAGCCAGTCCCCATGGAGAAGATAATGAAGAGAATAAACTCGCATAAAGGGATAAGATCGTATCAGTTGGCACACAGCCTATGCTGCAAATGGACAACGGGAGCCGGTCCTCGGATAGGATGTGTGAGGGATTATCCGTTGGAGCTGCAGCAGCGTGCGCTCCAGGAGGCCTGCTTGTCGCCCAGACACAGGCGTGGGTTCTCCATCCCCACCAACCTCCCTCGCATAATCACTCCACAAACCTAAAATGCTTTTACCTATTCTTTCTATTTTCTCTACCTTCAACAATTGCTAAAGCAACAGCTGTATAAACTTACAGGTGGCTGATATTGAAATCAAGTTACTGGATTCGTGTTTTATGTATTAAATAGATGACGCTTATGACAAGTAATGTCTGTTTTAGTATGTGCATATCCAACTCGGAACAATCTACATATTATTATCATGTCCACAATAACAACCAAATCTCAACTTATATACAGTTATAAATGTGCATGATGTGGCCGAACAACATACAGAATGATCCAAACGGACGGGATCCTCTCTCCTACAAACAACATTGCATACTCCCACCAGATGGATAATCTTCTCTCTCATGGAATTGAAACTTCTCTGGCTAAATGAAAGGAAATAATGCATACTCGGCATAAAACAGATTCCATATGAACCGGTAAAAATTAGAGATCGCTTCCTGCAAGATTAAACTATTTGCATTATCTTGACATATTAGGTAAATATATGTAGAGCTTATGCTGCTTAAAAGATGCTACATTTCTTTAATTAACTTGATCAAGACAAAATCATTGCAGAAGCCTTTTCAGAAATTTCCATGTACATGGATGAGAAATCAGAGCCAACCCAACCATGGTTTGTTTAAAAATGATTCTTCACATCATCCCATTCCATTAACAGTATATAAACAGAAAACAACACAAGAGTTAGAATTACCTTCGTATAGTTTGCCCTTTCCAGTACCCAAGCCTGCAATACACAAAAATTTCAAATAACTAAAATTATGACTTACACTTATCATCTCATGATTTTGGAACGTGCCTTGCAATGTTGCAGAAGAATTAACTGAAATTAAAATTAGTTGCCTCTACATGCCAAAGAGTGGAGAAGATTATTTATTCGGAAAAGAATTACTGGCTCTGAGTTTTCGCTACAAATCTTTCCAGTACCGTTTCAATGACATCATACTGGAGTTACAGCTTTGCAGAGTAGTTAAGGAACTTTCCTATTTGCTGCTGATGCTGAAGCTCCATAACACAATTTGTTAACCAGGGGGTGATATATGTTCAGATTTGCCAATAATGTTTTATTATTATCCTTGAAGAAGAAATAGGCCAAGCTAGAGTAACATAAAGCATAAAGTAAGCAGATCTAAAGAGTAATCTATATCAGGTCACTGTGCATAAACAACACTTCAAGCGTACCTGGAAAAGTAAACATAAGGCCAAAGTAACATGTGTAGGTACCATCATGCTTCTCTGAAAGGCCTGCAATATGTTACCATCAAGTGTTATAATTTGAATCGTCGCCCATTGAATGTATGATAAAAGGTGGAGCTACCTGAGGCAAGTAAATTGCTGCTGCAACAGAACCAATGTAATTTATCAACAGAAGTCCAGATCCAAGCAATGCAATATTTCTCACACCAAGCTTTGTTGCCAAAGTATCAATCTGAAACCTATCAATTTATACTGAAATGTGAGATTGCAATTATCAGATTATATCATAAAGGACTTAATCTGGAAATTTAAAGCAAGAACAGGCAAAAAACAATAGTCTAGTACCACCAGCAAATGTTGGTTTTAGGACTTACTTGCGATCACCTTCGACATCTGGAAGATCTTTAGTTATGGCAATAACAAGAGCAAATAATGTTACAAATGAGGTGATGAAGGCAACTGGGTAGCTGCAGTTGGAAATTCATCATAAAACTTCAATCAGGAAATCAAGCAGAGAAGCATAACTCGGAGTTGTCATAAAAATCTATTTTAAATTTGTTGAGGGTTTCAGTTATTTGACCTGCTGTTACTTTTGAGCTATGTGTAGATGAAAATGAGTGAATTTTTGTACAACAATTTACCTCCATTCAAATGTCAGACCAAGGGCAGCTCTTGTGGCATAATAGACACCATAGTTGAGAAGGAACCCCCGAACCTGCAAGACATTTCCACCCACATTAATTTCTATGAAATCTCTATCCTGTTGGTGCTCCAATGAAGTAATTCATGTTTCAAGAACTCTTATATTATACTACAATATTCTTTCAAAATCAATTTCATCCAAATTTCTTTCTAGGTTGGTGTGGACGGTGCCCTGTGCAAATCATGAAATGGTTATTTGAGAAAGAAAGGTAGAAGCTATAAAAAGGCAGCTACTCCAGGTAAGCTAAAGAAATGTAGCATGCATTAAGTAAAATCATACCGTAGCTATTATAAGAAATGCTACCACAGGAAATCTCTTCATCCGAAGTGGGGGAACGGAATAGATGGTTCCAAGGAAAAGACCAAGACAATAAAGCTTAGTAATGAAAGGACCAAAGTTGAGCCCAACTAATGCAACACCAGCAGCAGCAAGAAATAACACTAAGATCCATGCAGACTGTTCTGAAAGATCTCCTGCAGCTATAGGCAAGTACGGTTTGTTCACCCTGCAAAAGAGAGTGCATTGTGTAAGATAACAATGATGCAATATCTGTATAAAAATGCAAGCATTTCAAATAAAAAGTTCATTTCCAACCCTTACTTGTCAATACCAACATCATATATCTGATTAATGCCGACTATGTAACCATTTCCACAAATGAGTGCGAGAAGTCCAGATAATGCTTTCAGCAATAGTGACCACCTTATCAGATTCGGGTTCTCGATTAAAGCTCTGGTTACTAAAGAACTGAGAGAAAAAGAAAGACATATTAGACCTTAAGTTGTAGAAGTTAAGGGAAAAGAATGATGATGAATTTCTCACAAAGATCCTAAGGTTGTTCCACGTATGGTGTGGGGTCTCAGAAATCTCCAAAATGCATCCCTGAACTGGAGGACTTTATTCAGCGGTGGATCAGTTCCCGCTGCATCAACTTTAGAGCAGGCCTGACAATTTAAGCTTTCATGTAAACTCCATTACTAACTACTTTCACTTTGACCATCTAAGATTAAATTAAATATGATCTACATATATTTCCCCCCTTTTTAATCTCATGCAGAGGATATATAGTTTGAATTAAGGAATGCAGTCAGCAATTACCTGGAGCAATTCTGAAATGGCACACTATATCTATAATAAGTTAGTAGCTTAGAAATTTCTCAAATCCTTTTACAAATCAAATTGGTGAGCATGAAGCATTATGCGAAGCTTAAGTTAAAGTGCAACAACAGGGATGCAGGAAAGTGCGACTGAACTTGTAAACTAAACTAAGCGGTGATGCATTTTGATAAGGCAACAAAGTCGAAATTCAAGAAGCTAATGGACATACCCAGACGACATGGCGGCGGCGGAGTGCGGCAGAGGGGAACTTAAGAGAGGCGTAGGAAGGGGCAGCTGTGAAAGCGGGCAGCTTGAGTCTGCAGCTGGAATTGAATAAGGAGGCGGGGGGAATCTTGAGGGCGGAGCAACATGGAATTGAGAGCTCCATGTCCGTCAGTCAGGACAGCTCAGCCAAATTCTCTCTAAAAGAGATGTGTGGTCGCGGTGACGCTGACGTCATCTTCTTCTAGCTCAGTATATGGAAGCCCAACTCCCAATTCCTAAATCCAATAGATTTTGGGCTCTTCTGGTAGCCCAACTCCCAACAACAATTGCCATTTCCGTTACGCTTAATCATCGTAAGTCATAATCTAAAGTACTAAAACGAAGTTACTGCAAAATTTTACAATGTCATTATCTCACTTAGAAAGGGCCATAAGTTGCTGCACCAATCTGTTGCCTTGTTGAATCACTATACATCACGCCTTCTCCCAATCTTTTATTAGATCCTCTACAATTATTATTTTTCTTGAATTATAGTTTTTTATTCGCAAATGTAAAGCCTTAGAAAAGGATGTGTTTATGTAATAAGAGAGTGAATACAATGCAAGGCATGGAAGCCCAAAACTATTAAGTAATGACAAAACATAAGGATTGGAAGAAGAAAGAAGAGAAATGCGGTTGCTGACGCAGATGAATAACGACTCTCTCTCTCTCTGTCGCTCTCTCTCTGCAATTTGTATCGCAGCCGCCGATGACGAAAAAGATTCTTTCCACCCAATAATGATAAGCACGCTCTCGAATCTATTGGAGAAAATTATGTTTCATAAGTCAAGTAGTCGAGTACTGCCAAAAGAGCTCTTTTTAGGATAGAAAAGGACAACTCACCAACATTAGCATCTTGCTTATTCTAAGATACCCATTATCCCATTTTCACACAATAAAAATAATTACAACCCCCTTTGTATAAATAAAAAAATAGTAATAATACAACCTTCCATCTAGTATTTATTTAATAACAGTCACCATATGAGGAAATATCGTTTTCCTACTCAAATCGAACTAGTTAAGCATCCCAATGGAACTAACACAGATAAACTAAAGCAAGAAAAAGCAGCAGAAGCAGCTAGTGCAGGTTGCATATCAAAAGTAATTAGTCTTTGGAAGGGGAGGATGTCTAGTTTGGCTCCAAGTGGCAAGCTCTCCTGCTCTCTCATCATTTGACTTGACGACAGACACAACCAGCCAAACAAGTAACTACCAACTCCTCTATCAAATTGTAATAATAATTCTGGGTTTGACCCAGCCCGCCCGACAAGACATCTTATAATATTACGCCTTCATCTGCTGATTAAACAGCACAACTGAGGTGTATAACTATAAATAGGTGCTACATACATGGCGGCATAAGCAAAACCTTAGCAATTCCGATGGAAATTCAGTTCCGACACCAAAAGCAAAAGCAAAAGCAAGAGCAAGAGAAAGTGAAGCTTCCCCCAACCAAAACCACCAAAACAAAAGCAGCCAGAAACAAGAACAAATTCATTGGAGTTAGGCAAAGACCTTCCGGGAGATGGGTGGCAGAGATCAAAGACACAACGCAGAAGATCAGAATGTGGCTAGGAACCTTCGAGAGTGCCGAAGAAGCTGCTCGTGCCTACGATGAGGCCGCCTGCCTCCTCCGCGGCTCCAATACGCGCACCAATTTCGTCACTCAGGTTTCCTCAAACTCCCCTCTCGCCTCCCGCATCAACACGCTTCTCAACACCAAGAAAATTAATAACGCACACGCAAAACCCAAGAAGAAGCAGCAGCAGACCCAAGAATCCTCGTCGGGCAGTACAAGTGAGTTATTTGACAATGATGTGTATAAGCCTGATTTGGGTCAAGTTGATGATGCGGCGGAGGGGTGGGGGTTTGACCATGGCTTTTTGTTGCCTCAAGAGATGATGTTGGACTTGGAGTTGCCCAACGGCATTGATGAGAATCCAGAGCTCTTCGAATTCGAGCGCATCAAAGTTGAGAGGCAGATTTCAGCTTCGCTCTATGCAATAAATGGTCTTCACGACTATATGGAGACTGTCTACGATCCAACCGATGCTTTCTGGGATCTTCCTCCTCTGTCTAATCTAAATCTCCCTTCATCCTATTAATGCCACTTCTTAACTTAGTTATCTGTTCCTACATACCACAAGATTTCTGATGCCGATTACACTCTGTAACTGATAGAAAAGCAGAGAGCTGGAAACAAAACTAGCTCCGCCACAAATTCTATAATGTTTGCCTCCATTTTTACTATTTTACCCTTAATATATAATTATTTGCAAAAAATATAAAATTTGAAAAAGAAACAAAATCTTTTTTATTGTAGTCTCTCTTGAAATCATCCACCATTTGTTTAGTACACTCTAAACACATGTTACTACCCATTAATCATGATTACACACAACATGAAGTATTGAGAGAAGATGTAATCACGAGTTCACGACTATATTTTATCACCTAAAAAAAGAAAGCCTATAGAATTAGAATTGATGAAATGAGAGATATAATATATATCTTGTTTAATCG
>JAYDZE010010159.1:0-10442 GCA_034509125.1 Monilaria moniliformis
AACTTCATGTTAATATAATGACGAAATACACTTGATTTCATCAACATACATAATTAAAAAACTATTTTAACATACCTGGGGATGAATGATCCAATGATGTTATTTGATGTCGACCAGAATAAGACCACCAAAACTGCTTCACACCCTTCGACAAAAAATAGCAAAAATATAAGACCACGAAAACTGATCTTTGTTATTGAATATGGATCTTTGTTTTATTAGTTGAAGTTATTTTATGATGTTGATACTAATTAAATATATGAGATGTACTACAATCATACCATATCAAAAATGTATCTTCTATAATTATATACGGTAATTGCGGTAATTAAGGTATTTAATTTCTATAATTACGCTATGCTGATATAAACGCAATAGTTGTACTGACATATATATACCCTTTTCGATTTTTAAATTTATTAACTTTAATATATATATATATATATACATTACTGTACATTAAAATTGTTGAAATAGTGTCATCTCTGATTCTTTGTTGATCTGAAGTTTTGTAGAGGCAAGTTAAAAACAAGAATATCAAAACTTATTTTATAGGCCAAAATAATCAATATCAGATCCAATTAAAACTGTCAAGTTAACAATTTGTTACAACTTTAGCTTTACTGCTCAACCAATTAATTGATTTTGTGTGGAACTAACAAGAAATAGAATGAGAATTTGCAGAAGAGATAGGAGAGATGAGAGAGAAAAGTTGTGTCAGAGGAGAGAGAAATATATAAATGGACTGAATTGTCATTATGGTGGTTGGAGGTACCTTTATCCGAAAAATATGCAAAAAATAGTAAAATTATCTCAAACGATATTACCCCTAAATATAGGTATCGCAAATGTCAATATTTTAGTATAGTTACAGTAAAAGTGTGACCCCTTAGTATAATTACATTTTTTATAGTTTACTCTCGTTATAAATATATAATTATTAAGATTGATATATTAATTAAAAAAATTCATAAAATTTTTTGAGCCTGATTAACCCGATGGGTTAGTCTGAAACTCGATAGTTTAGGTTTAGGGTTGAGAATTTATAACACGAAAAAATCACAAACCAAATGACTCATAACCGAAAAACCCAATAACCTAATAGGGTTGACCTAATTAACATCTATATTTTTAAGTTGTGAAAATAGCATTTCTCGAACACTGGATCTCTCATGCTAATTTTTTAGTTTCTCATTACAAAGGTAATTTGCAGCTAGTTGTGCACCGAATAAATCTTATTTATGTACATTAGCTAAAAATTACGTAAGAGAAGTAAAATTCAGTATGGAAAATTTGGTCCTATATACTCGATCTAAGGTAAACTTTCAAGTATCTGGATTTGTATTCACATTCATTAGCATTCTATAATTTGTATTTATTGCTTTATAAATCTATACAGAACTAATTATTCCCACCTACCAAATTTTAGAACTGATTCATTCGCATTGCATCACTAAAACTTAGGCTCAAAAGAGGCGAGACCTGAAGGGCTTACATGACCGAATTCGATTTTTTATATTTATTAGAATTATTTTACTGGCACCTTATTTATTATAATAACAATATTTTGATGTTATCAAATGTTTATTTAAAAACGTGATCCTGCAATTTATGCTACAGGTGAAAAAGCAAATGCCGTTGCTACCAACTTCCACATCCGCTTATTTATTAATACACCCTGAAAAGGAAATCATCTGTTAATTTCACGATTTGGAATTAAAATTAAAGAAGAAACATAAAATAAAATAAAATGTGATTGTTGCAGTGAATGTTGGAGTTGAGGTTTGGTACTTTTGACTATACACTTTTTAACGAGGGAGGAGATTGTCCGAAAATCCACTTTATAATATTTGACCAAACTCCTCACGCATTGGCAAGCATTCTTCCGAGTCGCACGGGTGTTGGCGGCGCTGATTAGAGACTTAAGGCTATCTGCAATAACGTTTCATTTTCAGCTACAATTCTATTTTTCAGCTATCATGCCATTAATCCCATTTTTAGCTACAATACATATAATATAGTTTTAAAATTTCATTTTCATTTTCAGTCACAACTCTGTTTCTCAATTTCATCAATTTTTTATTAATACAAATTTCATATATTTATTTAAATTCAATATTAGTAAAATGAAATTTAAAAATATAAATTCAAAAATTACTTATATTAAAATTAGAAATTTACATTAATTAAATATACAAAAATACATAATTTAAATTTTTAATTAAAAAATGAAAATACATAATTTAAATACCTAATTAAAAATACGAAAAATACATAATCTTAAAATCCTACTTTAATTCTCATATGTTCGAGCATCACTTCATGTTGTTTCCTTTTCAATTCGGGCCACCCAGAAGTGTCTGTCGGCTCTCGAGTACTGCTTGAGCATAATCACGTGGGTGAGATCAAACAATTCCGGTGAGGTGTCAGGAATCTGAGGGAGTTCAAATACCTTTGCCTACTCTTTCCCCTCGCCTTCCTCTTAGTCCCCTTCTGACCCGTTGAATTAGTCTCCACCTGAGACGGTTGTGTGCCATAACTCTTCTCCATCGCGGCATTCAAGTCGAACCCTTCGAGCACACCGCTAGTTGAGAATTGTTCGGTGGCAGAATGCTTGGTTCTTTTTGGCTCGCCGAATGAAAAACCGCCGGCAAACTTGGGGTGTTTCTCGACTACAAGGTAAACCTCATTGTACTTAAATTGTTTACCTTCTTCTTTGTAGAAGGCGTCTTTCGCGGATAAGCGAATATTATCCGCACTGTGACTGCTCTGTTTGAACATACAATTATGGTCTAACATAATTCGTTTAACTATCGTGTATTAATCACTAGGGATAATTGCCATTTAAATAATAACTTTGCGTTGACTTCGGGTCAATCACATAACTTTTGAATCCGGAAAATAAAAACATAATTTTATTAAGTTTCTCAATTGTCCCAATGGTCGATTTTTTCGGAAAAATCCGTAGTGACGTGGAAGTCGGAATTTCCGACGTGGAGAAAACATCTGGTGAACAAAACGACGTCGTTTGGTTTATATTCCATTTAAATCATAACTTTGCGTTGACTCTGGTCAATCCCATAATTTTTGAACCCGGAAACTAAAATCATAACCTTATTTAAGTTTCGCAATTGTCTCATGGTCGATTTTTTTGGACAAATTAGTAATGACATGAAAGCCGGAATTACCGACGTGGAGAAAACATTCGATGAACAAAATGACGTCGTATGGTGATACTCAGAACGACGTCGTTTCGTGAAAATAAGGAATTCTTTTATTTTTTTTCTTTAATTTGTGTTTTCTTGTCTATTTTCTTTTCTTTTATTTTCAAAACCCTCCCCACCCATTTATTTTCTTTCCTTGTCTCCCCTAACCCCTTCCCCAATTTTTTTTTCTTTCCGCAACCACTGTCGGCGAGAATCACCTCTGTTGTTGCTCCTCCTGCAACTGGCTGAGCCAGAGTGGCCTTCTAACCGCCATCGTTGTCGTCATTCTCATTTTCTCTCGACTTCCCTCTCTCATCTACATAAAACCCCCAATCACATAAACCTTTTTCCCTTTCTTTTCTTTTCTTTTCTTTTCAATCTCATGCCTCCCTACTCCCTAACCCCGTTTCCCTCCTACCAAATCGGCCGATGAGCTGAGCGCTATCGCTGCCGTCCTCTGCCGTTGTGCCACCCCTTCCAACCTCCTGCAATACTGCCTATTTGAAGTTGAGAATTTCATGTTGTAATATGGTAATAAATATTGTAGCTTGATTGAAATGTTGGATTCTATAGATAGATATGGATTAAGAGATGGTATTGTGTGTGCTAATCTCTCTTTCTTCTCTCTCTTAAAAAGTGTTGGTGGTGTGTGAGATTTGGTGGTCCTGGAGCTCTTGGTGATTTGGTTGATCTTCTCCGCCCCAAAGTAGTCGGCGATGTAATACACGTCTGCGAAACCTCAGCATCGAATTTGATGGAAAATTTCGTTGTGTGACAATTGCGAAACTTAATAAAGTTATGATTTTATTTTCCGAGTTCAAAAGTTATGGGGTCGCAAAATTCTGATTTAAATGACAATTATCCCATTTTTTTAGTTTAATAAAATTTAAGTTTTAGGTGTGATTTGTCATCCTTATCAGCAACAGTAATACACGCCTACGCCACCTCAGCATCGCATTTGCCGGAAAATTTCATCGTGGGACAATTGCAAAACTTAATAAAGTTATATTTTATTTCCGGATTCAAAAGTTATGGGATTGACCAGAAGTCAACGCAAAGTTATTATTTAAATGACAATTATCCCTAATCACTATTTATGAAACGACCTGATTAAGTGATCAACTAAGTTAAGGTAAATTCAGGAGTTGAACGATGATTTATAAAATTATAGGGACTATTGTGCAGATACCATTTAGAATAACTTTAATTTTCTTATGGGTGAAATTAGAGTTATGTAAAACCTTAGGGACTCGTCTCTAAGTACAGGGTTATAGTCCCCAAGTGAAATGTATAAATAGTCGATAGAATCTCATTCCTTATTGGCATTACATACAAACGAGAAATACGATAATTCTCTAAACGTTATCACTTGGAAGACGATCAACACTACATCGAATCAACGAACATGAATTTGGGTGCACTTCTACTTTAGTATAGTTCGTATTCAACATTTTTAATGCGTTCTAATATGCTTGGCCATACCTTTTCCAGATTGTTGACGATTTTGGCGTACTTGAATATGTTGGTCTGCATACGGCCCCAATGCTTGCGTAGATGGTCCCAATCGCGAGGGAACACCCATTCTTGCTTCAGACGTTTGTACTTTTATGATATCTTTTCCTTGAAAAGATGGACTCGTTGGCAATTTCCGACCAGCTGGTTTTCCGAGACGTCAACATTGCATCGAGCCACAATGAGCATCTCCTCCAGCGTGTATTTCTTGCCGCCTTCCATCACTATCACTTTCTTCTCATTTCTTTTCTCTTTCGCTTGCTGGGGCGTAGGCAACGCCGGTTGCATATCATCGACGTCGTAGTCGTCGACTTGAATACCCGATAAAGAATAAGAGCTATCGTTGGAGCCTGTCACCGGAAAGGATGGAGAATTGTCCGGCGGTTGATTAGGCCAAGACGCCGGATTGAATGCATCCCAACCCTTATCATTATAGTAAACTTGGAATTTCTTCCATCAAGTTGAATCATTCGCGGGATTATTTGGATCCATCTTTAAAAAAAAGTAAGAAGATGTAGAAATTGTGGGTTTATATAGATGAAGAGGTGAAGACCCCCAATCCCCACCTCGAGCCCACCACCCAATGGCGCGGTTAACGAAGATTGACGGACCAATAAGAAAAAACAATATATATATATATATGTTTCTAAAATCAAATAATTAAAAACAAAGAAAAAAATATTAAAATTAATGTGGTGGCCGCTGACCCAGCAACGTGGCCGGACGAACCGCTGCAGCCGAATGAAAGCAGCCGCAACCGCCGGGAGAGCAACATCACGCTAAAAAAACACTGCAACGAAAGTAGCCAAAATTTTCGCCATTGTAAAAATGGTTAGATTTTTTTCTATGTTAGATAAAAGGATGGTGTTTGGATTTAATGATTAGGGAAAAATGAGTTTATATATATAGAAGAGTAATTTTTAATTAGTGATGAAAAGTAGGGTTTACGTGGCGAATATATTATAATGTAGAAATTATGTAATCGCCAAGTAAACTAGAGTTCTTCATTGCGATTTGCTGCATCTAATGAAAAGTTTTATAAGGAAATCTGTATTTCATATTGCTAAAATGTATTTCAGGGAAAATGATGAAATATTTTAAAATAAAAGATGACTACATGAATTCCATTTTTTAATAAACAATTCTATCAAATAATGATATAGTAGTCGAGGCAACAGTAATTTCAAAATTTTCATGTTTTGATAAATTATTAATAAAGGTTATAAATATATTTGATAGCTAGGGAGGAGGTCCGATGTAGGGGTGGCGGAACGGCGCAAGCTAGCTTTCCGTGAATTATAATAGCTCAATTTTTACGACTTGTTACGACTAGCTCTCTACCTTTACCTACCTACCTATAGATAGGTCCATCGGTCCCGGTTCGTCATCAATTAAACACCCTTTTTTGTGAAAATAAATAAATTATTTACTTATAATATTATAAAACTATCAAGAATAGGCAAACATGTATTATATATGATGAACATATATACTGTACAAGAATTCATGAATGTGATTTAATATAATATAAGTTCACCGTCAACCGACCGTTCATATACCGTCAGGTTTGCTAAGAATCTACTATATATGATTGTTCGATGCAATTATCTTCTATATTATGGGGTGTCAAATTTAGGTAAATTAATTGCATATTTTATATGAATCGAACAACTTTGGGTTTGTATGATCTAATGAGTAATGATAAATGTAGTATATGTATAATTAAGTTTTAATGTGTTACATGTGCATTGATAAAATCGATCGGCAATTTTAGTATGCAAATTAACCAAGTTCAATGAGTTGTTTTATTTTTTATATGAGTTGGGCGAGAATAGTGCAACCAGATTAAATCGGAGACCACTCCCATTGATACTAATATAGGGAAAGATTAAATTGAAACTGCACAAGAAAGTGCCACATGTTTCCCTTCTTCTAGATCATTGTAATACTAACTTTTTTGGTTTTTTTTCCCCCTCTCGTCTCACTTATATGCAGAGTACATAGTCGATTTTCCGTCTTTAATTATCTTCATAATCATAAGTATATATTGAATTAGCTAGCTGAATTCTTGTTTAGTATGTTAATCGTGACTTTGGGTTGCAAAATAATTTAGATGATTCTCCCATTTAGTGATGCTGAATATTTACAAGTGGAGACGTTCACTCCTTGGCTCCTTGTATATTTCATCTTTCATTATAACTTGCCACTTTTCATTAATATATAAGCAATTTCAACGTACTGAAAAATAAATTAAAACTGAGATATATATAGTAGACAAACAAACAAAACGCACGTCTTATTACAGGCGGCCACACAAGAATCCTACGTGGCTGAATTTCAATACTATTAGGTTATTAGCACGTGCGAGTTATAGGCACATTTCCACAACTCAGTCTCAATGGACACTGCAAAAACACACACAATATTTATTAATAAATACACAAATAAGTAACATATATGAATTAATAAAAACTTACCTGCTACAGTTAACGTTGTAGCTGATTGGATAGCCAACGTTAACCTTACACTTCTGAGGCAAGGTTGAAGCATACTGAGATTTAACGCCGTATGATCTGGCCTCCGATTTCAGACACTCACAGAATTGCTTCTTTAAAGCCGGCGTGGTGGCGGCTTTGTTCAGCGTATCAACGCCCTTGCAGCAGTCGGCGGGGACGGTGCCGCCTGATTTCAGGTAGTTTCTGCACGGCTGCATCTGCGTCAGCACCTGCTGGCAGTTGTCCGCCCCATCAACCATCACGCAGACGCAGATAGCTACTGCCAAGACAACCTTAGTCACGTGCGACATATTCTCGATGGATTGTGTTATGGTGTTTGATAGTGTTTGGGAAGAGATGGTTATATAGGGGAAGCTCATGGCAGGTTTTGGTCTTCTTACTCATTAATTACTATTATATTTACATTATTTTGGGTGTGGAATCTATATTTGTAGGCTGATTAAATGTCTGAATTTATGTAAATTTGAGGCCTAGGGCGATTAGTTGGAGCAGTTTTATTGAATGCTGGGGTTTATATATGAAAAATAAGACTCAATAATTACTGTATTTTCTGGACGAGGGCCTTTTAATTTCTAGTTTGTGTAGGAAAAATTCGTTGAATCCTTCTGGATGAAAATGAAGGCGACCGAGTAAGAATAGAAGTAAGTATATTAGTGATGCAGTTCTTACAATAAAAATTGCATAACTCAATTTTCAAATATTGTACAATGCGATTGGATCAACAGATATTAAATAAGCAATAAATTAGTTTTATACTCGCAGAAGTAGGGTTTAGAGATGGGCTGGTCGGCGGGGGTGGGGGTGGCGGAAGGACGAATTCAGGCGGCCGCATGCCACCCTCCTCTATACATGCTAGGTCGGGACACATTAAAATGTCTGCTCTCTCTCTGTTTTTTTTTAAACGCGTGGAAAACTCCTCCTTAATTAAGTTCAGTGAAACCTACATCTTTTAACCCTATTACATCATAAATTATAAATCAAATTTCTGTATATTTTAAATTTTAATTGAACCAATATATGCTAAAAAATATAAATAAAAAATATAGATTACAATATTGTAACACTTTATTATATCCAAAACTACCATATGCAATAAATAATCTATAAATTGCAGGCTTATTACCTGATGAGATGTGCATATATGATAATATCCCATGAATTTTGGGCCACAAAGTCCAGTAAAATTATATGGGCTGTTTACTGAAATTATGGGTTAGGGTATTAACATTTCAATACTTGCCCTGAATTATTATATGCTTAATTTTTTCTTTATTTTATTAATTATTACTTCATTGAGCACTCACTATCCACGAGGCCAATTTATATTTTATTACTTTTCTTATTATTATTATTATTCGTAAATTATATATTCAATTAAAATGATTTACTAATAAATGAAAATTACTAATTTTATTAAAAACTTAAAATTACATAATTTAAATAAAAATTTACATAATTTAAATAAAAAATACAACTAAGATTGACCTAATTTTGTTTCGAGCATAGCCAAAAATCGCGGTGCATCTCTGTTGCTTCATCGTCCAATCCGGTCAAATCTTAGCAGAGGGCGTCGTAGTACATTGCTAATAGCCCCCGCTCGTTGGTTTTTCGCATTTACTTCGTCATGTCCCCAATTTCATTTGGTTCCGGAATAGAAGATGTGGTTGCCGTCTTCCCCTTTCCCTTGCGCTTCGCCGCCTTTTGGCCCATTGGACAACGTTTACTCATCGCGATGCTCACCTCGCCTTCGCTTGTCGTATATTGTCCGTCAGAGGCGCTTTTCGATCTCTTCGATCCGTCTTGGGTCGTCATTCCACCGCTGCCCGACCACTTCTCACAATAGCACAACCTCTCCCAAGTCTTAAGGTACTTGAACGGCCGAAAGTTTTTTGGTTGATACATGATTTGCACCTCATTCAGCAAATCTGCCTCACTCCAGCCGCTTTTCCATTGCGACTCCAAGTGGTTGTATAGGGCGCAAAATTTAGTGATTTTTAGGCTCCCCCTCTCGAAATTGGCTTAAAGCATACAAACCGTGCGTTCAATTGTGCTTACAGGACGCACAACACCATATCATCGACTATTTTTTTTCCAAAATGTGTGAGGTTTTTGGGAGTTGGCAACGACGAAGTCTTAACAACGTAGTCGTAACACTCGAAGACCGTCCGAGTTTCCTCCGTCGAGTTCGCGATGTGTTCGGGTTGACGCCTAGGAATATCCGCTTTATCGTAGAGTTGGAGGGATGAGCTGCCTTGGGGTGATAACGAACCATGGCCGGTAGACAACGGATGTGGCGATTGAGTAGGGATTCCACCGGCAAGGGGATTTGATTGAAAATTGGGAGGAATTGGAAAGAATTGTGGATTTTGAGGGTCAAAATCGAGGGTGTTTGGATTGACGCATATAAATCAAAGATAATTATTGAGTAGCATTTCGTAGGGAAGTTTTAGAACATAGTTGTAATTTTTTAGTTCCATTGTGGAAGAAAATGTGTGAAGAATGAAATGTGAGAAGATATATAATGAGATGAAGAGGTGTGAAGAATAAAGTGAGAATGTGATGGTATTTACAGATGTAAAATAAGAATAAAAAAATGGATTTTGGCTATTGGAAACGAAATAGCCGTTAGACTATTTTTTTTATTACATTATCTGATTTAAAAAATAATAGCATACCACGTGTCGCGGTGTGATTGGAAGATACATGAAAAGCAGCCAGCGTGTTTAGACAATGCCCGTCGTGTGTGAACAACGTGCTTAACGTGCTAAGAAAAACAACATATTTTCGTTTATACTTCAAGCTCCCTAGAAAACATACTATTACAAGTCTATTTATAGCAATGTTTTAAAAACCGGTTCGGACCGGTCCGGCCGCGAACCGGTAAGAATAACGGTCCGATTCGAGCTAAAAAACCGTTGATGTATTGAACCACTGCAAATCGGATAAACCGGACGGTTCACCCGGGAACCGGAAACCGGTTCGACCGGTTCACTTATTTTCTGTTATTAAATTAATTCAAAAGTAATTTCTAAATCCTAATCTAACCTACTGCCTACACGTCTACACGTTACCTCACTCACCAATACTGAGCAGCAAACCCTAATTTCCCTCACGCCTCCCTCCCTCCCTCCCTCCCTCCATCCCTCCCTTCCTCCCTCTCTACCAGCGCCGCCTGCGTGCGCCGCCCGCCGCTGCGTGCGCCTCCCGC
>JAYDZE010010170.1:0-10442 GCA_034509125.1 Monilaria moniliformis
TCTAAATTTCCTATAACAGAAGTCAATTTCTAACAATAATAGGCAATACATAAATTTTTAATATATACATTTCGAACATATCAATATTGAATTCTCTATTACACAACACATCTAAAAATCTAATTATTTGTAAATGAATCTAAATTAACTAAACATATCATCACTTAACTAAAAATTAAATAAACCCTAACTATACAAAAAGCTCTAAAAAATGTCAAAATAAACAATAACTATAAAAATAAAGATTGAATAACATACCTTTTGATGAAATTCAACAAGAATCGCCCACGAATCGCCAACAATCGTCAAAAATCGCCCAAGACCCACTTCAAAAATCGCCTAAGCTCGAAAATGAAGAAAAAAATGGCCGTTGCTGGTTATAACTCACGGGGGAGACGCATAAGACGCATGCGCCTCCACCCGAGACGCACTTTCCTGATACGTCTTCGCCAGCGCACAAAACGGCGTCGTCTCTTTTAGTAAACGACGCATCAGCCAAACGCGTCTTCACTTAAGTGAAGACGCACTCAGCTGATGCGTTGTCCCCAAATCACGAAATTGGCCGCAGCTTGACATGGATTATTTAAATTGATATACACATATCAAACACTTTATTTAATATATACATTATAAAGAGAGTGACAGATTAACCAACAATTTTATCACAACATTTTATATTTCTGTGAATGTAATAGGTTGGCATGGATCATCCCGTTTGTTTAATTTCAAAAAATTTGGTGCGGAAAATTTTTTTGTTCTTTTTTTTTCTTACAATAATTGCAGCTTGTGTAATACTGTGAAAAAAAATACATATCCCGATAAACATGGGAAACTACGAGGAGGTTACACAGAAAAGATATATTAAGTATGGCGTTTCCACTCTTTATAACAACGACTTGGCGAGCCACTAATATGCAGTGAGAATTTATGTCCCACCTTCTTCTTCTTCTTCTCTCTCTCCCTCCCTTTTGAAGTAAGGAAGTAGTTTCTCATCTTTTTTTCTTGAAAGGTATGAGTTCAGACCCTTTTATGAAAATCTTATTTCGTTAACTTCTCCTCTGCTCTTTTTATTTCTTAGAACTAACACAATAATACCCCACCTTCTTCTTCTTCTCTCTCTCTCTCTCTTTTTTTTTTTTTTTTTTTTTTCTGTAGATTGAACGTGGATATTCCATGGGGATTTTTGTCTCAGAAGAACTGAAGGAACTGAAAGATCACGAGACGATAAATCTGAACCAAACAACTAAGGAATATGTTTATTCCTCACCTCATCGTAAGTTCTTTATTTTTCACTTAAAAAATTCAAGCTAGATTAACTTCAATAATTGAGTGGTATATTTGTCATTTTCAATTTGGGCCACTACATGGGGTAAAGATTGTATTATTTTATTGTATGTCAGGTTGGGTTTCACATGGCCCACATGGGGCGTCCTCCCAACATTGGTCAACCACTATCAATTTTTTAATTATTATTTAAAGTCATCCATTCATTACACGCATACACATTAGTCCAAATCATGCACATGGTGGTCCCGTTAACTTTTCATTTTCAATTTTTATATAGACAAATTAATCGATGAGATTTGAATTCTAAAATTTGCTACTTAGAAATTAATATATGCGTTCCTTAGTGTCCCTTTAATGAAGTGTCCTATTTACAATGCAAACACCTTAGTGATGAATGAAAAGGTACATTTATATTTTATAACAAATATTTACAAAAAAATGAAATTAATAATATATAAAACACAAATGATGAAACTTAGAGTTGGGTTAATGAATCTCATCCGAAGTTCAGTTGATAAGTCGAGTACAACTTGGTAAAGTTATGATCTCTCGTGCTCGACCACAATCTGTATAGCAAATGCTTGTGTTATAATTTTACTAAAATCTCCTTAATATTTTGTTAGTTACTTTTAGTGTAATTATAAAATAAAAAACATTTTGTTCGCTATTTGCAATTCACACACCATAATAACCAGTTCATTGCCGGTTAAATTTACAAGTTCAAGTAGACTTTTCAAAAGGTGAGAATTTGAAATGAAAATAGCGAATGATACATTCATTCATTACAAGAACTTATTACTCAAATCATAGACATGGGGTCCATTTTTTTATTTTTTTTTTGGACTTAGCCATTTATTCATTACAAGGACCTGTTACTTCAAACCATAGTCATAATGGTGGTCCACTTTGATATTTTTTAGACATGGTGGTCCACTCGAATTTATCTATTTATTTAGGGTGTGTTTGATAGTAGAGATAAGCTCAAGATTAGATTATTGATTATAACTAAACTTAGTTATAATCAATAATCTAATTTTGATCTTATTTATACTATCAAACACACCCTTAGAGGTGAAACCCTAGAATTTGCTGCTTAGTCATTACACACTAAAGTCTACACATTAATTAATAAAATATTATATACATATTTAATTAATTTCAAATTCCATTTCAGTCTTTTAAGTCGAGTAACTTATTATTCTCGAACATTCAAATAGGCAACAAAAGATCAACGGTTGGGATCGCAGTGCTACACAAAGCTGCATTAAAGGGCGATTGGGGTGTTGCAAAAGAGCTAATATTCATAAACGGAAACTTGATCAGAACTCCCATAACAGAAGGAGGTGAAACTGCACTGCACATAGCTGCTGTCGAAGGCCATCAAGATTTCGTCTCAAAATTGTTGGACAATATGGAAATAAATGACTTGGAAATTCAGAACAAGAAAGGGTGCACTGCACTATGCTTTGCTGCTGCTGCTGGCCACACTAAAATTGCTCAAATAATGTTGAAAAAACATCCAAATTTGGCATATATAAAGGGTGAAAATGGGGTTTGGCCACTCTATATGGCTGCATTGCAAGGATTTGGTGAAGTGTCTGAATTTCTCTACCCCTACTCAAATATTGGATCTTGGACCCCACTAGACAAAGTCAACTTGCTGACATCAGCAATCGACTCGGAGCTATACGGTAATGTCATCTTAATTGGTACTATACGAGTAGCTACCGTAAGTAGTTCTTTTTTTCCCGATTATAATATAGTGTGTGTATTAGATTTGGCTATGAAGATTTTGAGCGAAGATAAAACGATAGCCGTAGCTGAAGATGGCAATAGCGAGACACCGTTGCAATTGCTTGCGAAGAAGCCATTGGCATTTTCTCACAACAATGGCCAAGGATTTTGGGTCAAGATTATAGAAACTGGTTAGTAATTTTGAAGAAAATGAAATTTACTCCGACCTCCGTCTCCCAAAATTAGTCTTATATTCTTTTTTTGAATGTTCCAAAATATAGACTTAATTTGAATCGTCATAAATTATTTTTTAATTACTAGAATAACCTTATTTAATGCTTGTTAAAATAATATATGAAGCAATATATGAGGACAAAATGAAAAAGGACTATTTTGATGAGACATGGGGAATGCATTTTTTTCCAAACCACCAAACAAATGTACGTTGGAAGAAGCTGACCACTTGCTAAATGTGTAAACTTTTGGGTCAGACCCATGTTCGTCGGGCCAATCCATTTTTCATGTCGAGTATGGGCCAACTCGACTTTCCTCTAGCTTGTAAATATATAACCCAACTCATTCATTTTTGTGCCGAGTCAGACTGGCTCCATTAGATTGAACTGAATTTGACAGCTTCACCATCAATATTATGCTACAAAAATATATTACATTTTAATGTTATGTGTTGGTTAATCAACACATCATTTATTTGATGTTAGAAATCTAAATGAATTATATTTTTTTCCAATTTTCTTACAAGAGTTTAATTACTTAATATTTTTAGTAATACCTTACACGAAGAATTCAAACGGTGCCCAAGACATGAATGCAAAGTGTGATGCCTATGCATTAATCGATTGTTTATGGGAAGCTGTTGAATCATGCAAAGAAGATATTGAAGCAGCTGTAGATTCATCCAAATTATTTTTCATGGCGGCGGAATCAGGAAACGACGACTTCTTGGTGGAGCTATTTAAAAAGGACCATAATTTACTATACAAAGTAAACAAGGCGACACATAGCATATTTCACATTGCGGTTTTGAATCGCTATGTCAAAGTGTTCAACTTGATGTATGAGTTGGGTGGTACCAAAGATTTGATAGCAACATACATAGATAATGAAGGTAACAACATATTGCACTTGGCCGGAAAATTGGCACCTCAAAATCAGCTTGATAGCATTCCCAATGCTGCTCTGCAGATGCAACGGGAAGTACTGTGGTTCAAGGTATGAGATATTCTATTACATTTTATGTTGTTCTTTTAGTGCATGCGTATATAGATAAAAATGGCTGCTTTCTTGAAATAGTATTACTACGACTAATTATGTGTAATTCTTTTTGAAAATTCTAAAAATGCATGTGCAATGATGATTGTTATTTTGCCTTTAAATCTATGTATTTTCTTTTAGATTTTTGGAGCATATAATTTCAAAAGAAATTAAAATCTTTTGCTTTTGTGTTTAATAAGCTCTATTATTTAAAAAACTCTTTGTATATCCCTTTGAAAGAAAAAATTATTTCCATATACTTTAGGATCAATCTATTTTGTGTTTCCAAATTAGAGCTTTTTCTCAAAAATACTCTCAAATTATGTTTTCTCTTTAAAAATCCTCAATTTTTTGAAAAGTTTGATTTATGTCCGGTTGATCATATTTCTGTTTATATACAACGTTGAGTATCGCCAAGAACCAGGCGAGTTGACTTATCATTCCATCACCAAAATATGTCAATCGAGATATAAATCAAACTTTTGCAAAGTTGATAGTTTTTAAAGAGAAAACGTAAGTTGATGATACTTTTCAGAAAACGATTAAAGTTGGGAACACAAAACAACATTGATCCTATGTATTAAATTGCTTAAACAAGTTCTAACTTATACTCTGAACGCATGTTACCTACATTAATATTATACCAAGTAACAAGTATAACACAAAAATATAAGAAACGAAAAATCAAACAGATTACACTGACCTAGCATGCAAATTTTCAGGCCGTTGAGAAGCTCGTTCGACCCTCATATAGATATAAGAAGAACTCGGAAGGGCAAACGCCTCATGAATTATTCATAGCCGAGCACAAAGAGCTAATGAAGGAAGGAGAGAAATTCATGAAGCAAACCGCGAAATCATGTATTCTCGTCACAATGCTCATCGCCATCGTCGTGTTTACGATGGCGTTCACCATCCCCGATAGCCGAAGCCTCGAGAACAAGAGGATGTTTGTGGTTTTTCCGGTGTTGGAGGCGGTGGCGACATTCTCCTCTCTCACCTCGATGCTCATGTTTCTCTCGATCCTCACGTGCCACTACTCCGACGCAGACTTCCTCAAAACGCTGCCGTTTTGGCTGGTGGTCGGCTTTTCGGCGCTCTTCTTCTCGACCGTGTCAATGGTGGTGGCGTTCTTCACGTGGTTGCGGTTTTTCGAGCACGGATGGGCGGCGATGACGATGCTCTTGGTCTTCTTTGCGAGTGTGCCTATGATGTTTATGGTGTTGAAGTATCCTCTCTTGGTAACTATACTACGTTTTAGCTATAGCAGCACGTGGTTGTTTCAATCGCACTGCCGGTTGCACTCCTAGGTATATATAGGAGAGGGTTTAAATGCGAACATCTAAATATTGTGTGAACATAAAATCATTTTCAATCCTTAAATTAGGAAAGTCTATGATGAATGTAATAACTTTATATATTCAGTGCAATGTTTTTATTCTCCCATGAAAAATATAGTTTTCAAGATATAAATTTTGTGGAATATATATAAGGGTTACACTACAAACCCTTTTTAAAATGAACATCGCAAGTAATGAATTATTTGTGGAATATATATGAATTTGTTGTAAAAATGTATAAATTCAAAAATTATTTTTTTGTTTCTTATGAGATTCGAACCCAAAATCACGAATTTATTCAACAAAGTAGATCTTCATGATCCAATATAGTTGACATTTGAAAATAGTTCTTAATGATAATGCATGTAGATCTTCATGATCTAATATGATTTAAAACAGTTTTTAATTCTTATTATAAGATTTATTTTAATTTTAGCCAATCTCTATATAGATATATCTATGTTCAATTTTTTGAGTTAGTGCATTTTATGCACTTTTTTGGGGATTTACACACACATGCATACGAGATGAATCGAACCCCTCAATATATACTGGTTGAAAATTTCTTACAAACGGAGTTGCGCTTCGTCATTACATTTTACTAACTTTTCATGCATATATGCACTTTTTGTGTTCAATATATATAATTTTATGTTTAACTTTTTGTATGAGTAAAAGAACCTATAGTACTAAAGTAAACAATGAGCAAATTGTCTACCTAATTACTAAGTATAAAACTTCTAAAAAACAAATTTAAAATCAAAGAATTAGACAAATTGACGCGGCATCTAAATGTCGAGAGGGTCTCTAAAACCTCAAATTATAAACTGCTGATAATATTAAGGTCCATGTGAAGGGCGGCTGTCTTCATCATTATATCAAAGTAATTGATCTCAACTTAAAATAATTGAATGCCATAATGACTGTCACTAGACTCGAAACTCGCCAACTCCTTAAATTGAATTACTCAGACATAGTATAGTCGTTGTTTTGTACAAGAAGAAAAATTATTAACTTAGAAAAAATAATTTTCTTCTTTCTTCAACCGCATTTTTCTCTTACGAAACTTTCG
Organism: Monilaria moniliformis; assembly: GCA_034509125.1. Lineage (NCBI taxonomy): Eukaryota > Viridiplantae > Streptophyta > Magnoliopsida > Caryophyllales > Aizoaceae > Monilaria > Monilaria moniliformis. Next base: position 6,706 of record JAYDZE010010170.1, read on the forward strand.
AATGAATTATGGAAATTTGATATGGATCTAGAGTTTAGAAATAATATGGTGCGTTGTTTAGCGTTATCCATCTCGCAATATGTACTCCTTTTACGCTTCTCTCACACATATTATATAAATGAACAAGCAAAATTTCAAATTTCAAATTGGAAAACCAAGATAGTGGAGTGGGGTTCACGACATTTACATACTTGAATAAAGGATTAGGTTAAAGTACGAGCGGGAATAAAAATTTGATCCCAAGATTGTATCTTAAATTAGTTGGATTAAAACCAATCTTTAAATTAAAGTTTGAACTCATTTTTGTGTTAAAACCAAAAATCATATGCTTAATAGTTAAAGTTCCTAAACTTGTATGGTTATAGTTAACATGGAATTCATGTTATATGTGTTAATTGAGGTTAAGAAAAAAAATACGTGGAAATTGAATTCTAAAGCTGTTTTTATAATGAATTAAAAAATTGTCATGTTTTACTGTGTTCTGTTTTAAAAAATTTAGAGTATCTAAAATAATGGAAAACAAATCAAATAACTTTGGTGTATCTGGAAAGCCCTAATTTTCTGAAGATTTCAGGAGTTCGCTTGATATGTGCATAAATTGTTTGTAATCCACTGCCTGAAACTGTGACGAAACCACAGGCTGTATTGAAAATGCTAAAGATCCCTAATCCCTTGGGGAATTGAAGATTATTATTTTTCACTTAAAGCTTGATCTTTGAAGACGTTCTAGTGAAAATAGTTTATTTCGAGAAGTTAGAAGTTAACTTTGATATCAAAATATTAAAACAAGAGATCTTGAGAAAATGGAGAAAAATGGAATATAATTCTTGTATATTCATGTTATATTGTTAATTGATTTGTAACTGATTTGTAATTAATATATAATATGTATAATATTATAAGGTGAGGAAACTACGAGTGGTAGCTGAGGAAATGAAAAAGTATAAGATTGTCATGGTTTCTTTTAGCGAGGCTTTTTGGACATAAGGTAGGGTGTTTTGCATTAGATTCAATTTTCTTAATTATTTTAATGCTAAGACTTATAAATAAATGTATATGAGATTGGTCATATATATATATATATATATATATGTGTGTGTGTGTGTGTGTGATGCGATTATATGATCAATGAAAGGTATGTTATGTGAGTATTGATATGAGTAGGTGCTATGATATGATTCAGGTTTAAATGTTATGTTAAAAGTGAAATTGGTGGCTTGACAAGGCTCTGTTGAATTATGCTATGTTATCTGATAATATACGAAAAGCATGACATTTATGTTTATGCCACGTGCTTGAGTGTGTTCCCTGGGTATAGTTGGCATGCCATAAGACAACAGTACTGCATTATTAACAGAAGCGATGATCGTTTGATATTTGTTATGCGTCATTTGTGGTGATCTGATTTGACAGATATGCGCCCTTGTGGGTGATCTGGTTGATTGATATACGCCATTCGTGGTTATCTGCGTCCTTATTGGGTGATCTATGCGGCGTCCCTACATGGGCAATGGTCGAGTCTGTATCTGTATCTGATCTGGTCCGTGTACTCAGGTCTGTCACCAAACACGTTAGGGGGCAATTATGTGTTATCTGTCATATTCTGGTGATTTTTTACATAAGATGAAATTTGTACAGTTTTAATTTTGCTATATGATTTGGATATTTAGAATTTCACCATTAAGTATTTGGATGTGAATCTATTACGACTGCAAACCCAATCTTGTATGTGGACCATACGCGATAGTCGCTAGTTCTCTACACTTTAATCCAGACTCAAGCTTCATCTTTTCTTGCGCAATTCCCTTAAGAGAGAGAAATCGGCACTAAGAAAATCATGTATGAAAGGCCTAGATTTATAAGACTTTGATGAAATTCTGATTCAAGACATTCTAACCACAAATTATCTGATTTCATCATTAAAAATCGACCCCTATGACTTGAAACTAATCTTCATTTTTTTATATGTCATTGTAAATTAATAAGGTCCAATGCACCATACTCTTCACAGCAATTTTTTAATTGGGCCACTCTAATGAAGAATCACAAATTCAAATCAGTATTTTCTTCCTCCCTCCTTCTTAGGAAAGACTTTGCCTCTTTGTTGAAGTTGATTTGATTGGTCGGCATTGTAATTCCATCCATATACTTGTACGTGGCGCCTTATAAAGAATTAAATTAGTGTCCACCACCAATGGTTAATAGTGGGCCTTTTTTTTTGTCTCTATAGCTGACTTAAATCTAGACTTCATCTTCATTGGAAGCCCATCAGAATTAATCTTATATTTATTATTGCACGTTGTTTCAAAGAATAATGAAACGAATAGCATATGTTATCTATATATACGTGAAAAATGACCCTATTTAATGCGAGTTGTTATAAGTTATAAGGTCATCATGTGACCAATAAATAAACATAATTTGTAAATTCCACAATAATAAACAATGTCCCGACGTTTGCCTAGAAAAAATATTTCGGGTCTAATTAATTTCTCTAAATCGGAAAACAAACGTAGAGTTCATGACGTGGACTATTTATTTAACTTGATATTCACATATTAAAATAAAATGTTGTTACTTATTAAAAAAGAAACTAAGGGTATTCACAACGGCGTCTCATATGCGGCCGTCAGGGGCGTTGCGGCGGGCGGGAGGGAAGCAGCGGTCGTTGGACTCGGCCGCGGGGTGGGGGGGTTGGTTGGCTGTGGCAGCGGCAGTTTCTCCGTCAGCGCTGCTGCAACCCTTTAATTTTTTTTTTAATCTTTTAAGTTAATTTTAATGCTTGTAATTTTGTGATTGGTCGGTCAACCATCGTTGCCGTACTAGCAGAGGTGGGGTGGGAGGTCACGCGTGAGATTTTGATTTTTTTAAACCCAATTTACCTCTATAATTACTCACCCTCAATACAATTCTCATTCCAAATCTCACATTCTCCTACATATTTACTTCATTTTGTTGCCATGGATTCAAACAACCTGGGAAATTTTCCTCCCAATTCAAATTGGTTTGCGAAATTGCAATCATTTTGTAATGAAAGAGGTTGGGATTCAAACAATCTGGTGTCTTGGCCTACTTAAATGCCAAAAATTTGGTAATCCTTTCCAAGGATCCAAGTAGACAACTACAATGTCGAGATATGAAATCGGCAATGCTTACACCCCAATCAGTGAAAGGGAAGACGGTTGTGGTTGATGGTGGGAAGATGTACATACTCGAGGAGACAATTGTTGTGACGAAGTGTTATGTCAATGTCTCCGAAGACTTGTTGATCGACAATTGTAAAGGGGTCCGACTTTTCTTGGAGAAGATCGCTGAGAAGTAATGCCATCTGAAGCTGGAATGAGCGATCCCTCGCGATTGGGACCATCTGTACAAATATTGTGGCCGGGTGCAAATGAACGTCTCCAAATATAGGGGCGAGCAATCGGATTTCGGTTCGGATTAGGCAAAAAATCGAACCGATCCGAAAATCCCAAATTTTCTCAAAATGAAATCCGAACCGAACTGAATTATCCGAAAATCCGAAAATCCGAAATCCGAAATCCGAACTTCCAATTCCAATGGAACAGAAAATCCGAAATTGCATAAAAATTCAAAAATCGAAAAATCCGAAAATTCGAAAATCGAAAATCAAAAAAATCTGAAAATTATAATATAAAATATATAAAATATAATATTTCAATATTTATGTAATAAGAGTGTAAATTGAAGGTCTTAATTAGAATATATATATATAT
>JAYDZE010010181.1:0-10441 GCA_034509125.1 Monilaria moniliformis
GGGTTTTTCTTTGGGATAACTGATCGTTTGGAAGGCTGTAACAATCAATCAAGATTTCTATGGATTCAGGTACGCTTACGCATTCAGTTTCTTTATAATCTCGGATAATCATCGTAGAGAATTTAAGAATTAATTCCAACAAGTGGTATCAGAGCCACTCTATGCATGATTTTCTGGGATTAGAAAAGATTGATTCTCTGAGATTTATTCCATGAAATCTGCGCATTAAGTTTCATATAAATCCATCAAGTTAATCGGAGTTCCAGAAAAGTAATCCACGCAACTTGGCGTTAATTTGGAGTTAATTATGCCAAATTAATCTTTATGTTCCAGAAAGGAGTTCACGTCAAATTAATCGGAGTTCCTTCACGCCAAACATAATTATGGTTGAATCCAGTAAACCAAACAAAAGTAATTATAGATTTCACATAAAACTTTATTAATTAAGCGTGCACTTAATTAACCAAACCAAAACAAGCAGATTAGCGAAAATCAAAAACCCAATTATGAATGAAAACCGCAATAATTATGCAACAGAAGATTTTCATTCAATCTAAAAACCGAGTAACTTGATGGATTTATATGAAACTTAATGCCCAGATTTCATGGAATAAATCTCAGAGAATCATGCATAGAGTGGCTCTGATACCACTTGTTGGATTTAATTCTTAAATCTCTACTATGATTATCCGAGATTATAAAGAAACTAAATGCGGAAGCGTACCTGTAGAAATCTTGATTGATGGTTATAGCCTTCCAAACGATCAGTTACCCCAAAGAATAAACCTTAGAATTTCTGTTGATAGAATACAGAACGTAGAATATGGTTGGGGACCATAACCCCACTTATATAATTATAAGTTATCCTTTATTTTCAATTCGGTCCCTCATCAATTGAAAATTACTTTATGTTATATACACTTTAATCCATGATTTATTTAACACTCTTATTTGGCCCATAACTTAAAACCTTAATTGATCACTATAATTTGGGCCTCTTAAAGATAGTTATACACATTATAATTTGTCATGTGGTAGTCCAATATTAATTTCCTAACAGATATATGTATTCATGCATATTGGTGGTCACTGTTGTTTTACCCTCTGTCAATCCATTAAATTATTTAAGATCTCTTTTTCCTGAAATCACTCACTAGAGATGAATCAGCACGGCAGCACAAACACTTTCTAGGAATTTTGTTAACTAGTCAGACTTGTAAATTGTTTAAGTAATGATGATAATTGGCCTGGTTCACAATAACTATTTTTCTTCCCGTAAAATTATCTATTTCTGTTTTCTAGGTTAGTTAAAAGTTTTATCCACTTATTTTGTTTGACCAATTTTTTTTCTTAAAAAGAAGAATAATTAAATCTAATTCAAATCGGATGGATTCTAAATGATTCTCAAAATCTAATAATTTTGAATACATACTTCATCATCAGTCATCACACATTCATAGAATAGGAAACAATTTTGTTCACTATTTGTCAATCTCACATTTACTTGTTCTTCAATTTTTAACATCCATAATAGAATACATTATTTTATCCTTCATTTATCACTATTTATGGGTCTCATCTCTTATTTTTTTCAATTCTTTCTTATTTCATATAATTTGTAATTGTGAATATTTATTTATATATCCTAATTAAATTGATATGCGAAATACGACTTTCATTAAAATTAAAAAATTGCACCACGAAATAAAAGAAGTATATCATTGATAAAATATTCAATCCATTCATCGCTTGGAGTTGGCAGTGGGTATCACGATCGCGTGCCGACTCACGACGCGATTGATATACTAGAAATGACGGGGTGCCCTTCGCCTTCGTTTTCGATTAACATGTTGTGCAATATAATGCACGCGTTTGTGATAATGGCGAGCACGTCCTTGTAACACATATGGCACGTACCTTTCACGATTGTGAACCGTACTTGGAGAACGTCGAATGCTCGTTCCACATTCTTTCGCGCAAACTTCTGTGTCTGGGCAAAACGAAATCTTTTTGCCCCAGTTGGACACAAAATTGTCTTCACGAAGGTCGGCTATCTCGGATAGATGCGTCAGCGAGATAATCGCAGAGATCGTAGCGACGACCACTGGCCTAGAACTGTATCGTAGGCACCCTACCATTCAACACGGCGTTGAAGACGTTGGATTGGTTCATGACGTTAATATCATTATTGAAGATGGCGACACTAAAGAGCACATGTCAGATCCATAGTTGGTGGCCAGCGACTGCTTCTAGCACGATGGTGTGAGGAGAGTCTTTGTGGCCACTGGTTTAGGCGCACCTTCATGACGTTAGGCAATTTCTCCACTGCCAGTGGATACAAATAATACAATCGATGCTACGAAGCATGTCGGAGAAGTCATGTCGTGCCTCGTGCATACGGAGCAATTGTTGGTTGTCTTGGGCTGTTGGCGCCCTCAAGTATTTATGGCCGATGCACTCCGAACTGCGCGGCAAGATCGAACCAAACATTCTCGCCTCGTCGTGTCAGCGACGTGTAGGACCTGCATGCACTTGTCTAATTGATCGGGACATCCACTAGTTATGAGCTGTCGGATGACCGATGTACATATCTGCAGTGTTGACGACCCTTGACGTCCGATGAAGTCCGACCACTGCTAGAAATACTCCTCATGAGCCACCAGCCTATTCGGTATGCGCATGAATAAATCTCTGCTCATACAGAACCAGCGATGAAATACTCATATCCCCATTGCGTATTCTCCCATAAATAATATGCGACGAAGCGTGCAACGACTTCTTCTTGTTCTTAGTGCACGTACATCCTCTGTTGGGGATGACTGGCTGCCTTCATTTCATCCAAAGCACGAATTACAACCTCCCTCGCGTTGTGAGCGAGATTTAGAAGGTTGTTGCACTTGTCATCAGACAAATTCACTGTGGACATTGCTTGCACTGATGGATCCATCTCAAGGAGACGAATTTGATTGAATTTTAGAGAGATGGCCGCGTGCGGCGCACACTTGCACGCGATTAGTTACGTGTGGCGCATGCGCATTTCGCAACCAAAGACTACTCAAGAGCCTCACCCACGGCCAATTTCGGCTGCTATCGACGCTGCAGTGGGAAGAGCCGCACGCAATGCCCTCTGGCCGAGCGATTTTCGCCGCTACTGTGAATTCTCACGCGCACGCGCAGGCCGCCCAGAGTAGTGCCAGCACACGTACATATTACACAGATACACACTTTTGATACACCACATTTATTGTACACGTATATAGACATTATACACACGCATACTGACATACTCATTGTTAATCCATGATTGATTAAATGTTTTAATTAGGGTATAATATTCTTGAAGTTGAACTAATTAATTTATAATATCTAATTATGAATAATAAATCTTTAATTAATATTTATTAAAGACAATTAAGGTGTGTGTATTAAATTCTAACTAAATTTTATTAATTCTAATTTAATTTGCTAACTACAATTATAATATATTTAGATCGAATATGCCGTTTTTTCCAACTATTTTGTGCAACTTGAACCTTAACCTAGCATCTCGAACAGTTCATTATTGGCTTTATTGGCATTTTAAGACGTCAAAATTAGTGATTTAGGTGAAAAAGACATGACTAATGCTGTTCTGATGCTCTCAATTTTCTTGGAATTTTTTCTTAACTGAAGGTTAAGATACAGAAGGGTAGAGAATTTATAGCATGCAGTCCGTACAGAAGTGCCCGATTAAAAACTGTCACCTTTGTAAGACTTTTGTTAACAACCAATTATCATGTCTGTACCTAATTTTCTGCCAATCTCTGTCTTATGTGGCAATCATCCATAATCCGGTCTTTTAATCGTATCTTAACTAAAAGATAGCATATGCACTCCTCATCCCTTTAACCATTCATTCCCTTAATTATTTATGGATCTTATCTTTAAATTTTTTATTCATTTCTAATTCATAATATTTATTACATTTTCTAATTAAATTGATTTTCCTAATTAATGAAATATGCAAATTTCTTATTTCTTATATTTATTACATATTATAATTATAAACATACAATCATATAAATTTGATATTTACAAAATATATTCTTATGAATTAATGTATTTATATATGTTTAATCAAATTGATGTATTCTTAACAGGAGTATTAAGATTTTTTAAATAAATAAAAAAGAAAACAAAAATAAATAAAATATTACTTATATTTATTACATATTATAATGATAAACATACAATCATATAAAATTTGATATTTACAAGATACATTTTTATGAATTAATGTATTTATATATGTTTAATCAAATTGATGAATTTTTAACAAGAGTATTAAGTTTTCTTAGATAAGCAAAAAAGAAAATAAAATAAACAAAATTAAATAGAAATAAACAATATAAATAAATAAAAAACTTCAAAAAAAATAATTATTAATTAATGGCGCTGAGTTTTGAACCCAAGACCTATTGGTAGAAGTGAATGATTCATCACACATCGAAAATTTAACACATACATACACTTTGTTCCTACCTATTTATACCACACATTCATCCCACATTGAAAAAACATTAAAAGAGAGTGTGGTGTAAGTGATTATAAATATGATCCTTCACCATAGTTAAAAATTGCCACAAAAAATCGATTTTTGATTTTTTATAAAAATAGAAAATTGAATTTCGATTTTAATTAAATAAATTTTCATTTTTTAACAATTTTTTTTTTAAAATTTTGAAATTAAAAAATTATTACGGAACATGCGAAACCCATTTGCACTCCCAGCAAGTGGGCGAAACGTACATCTATGTGGGAAAGGGGGCGCATGGCGGGCCAACCCTCACATTTTCCCTTGGTCTCGGGCGTCTCGTCCCACCCCACGCCCTGCAGCACGGCCTGCACCAGTCGGGTCGGAACGCAAGCATCCTACTACGGATGCCCTTATTGGCTTCAAATTTTCGCGAGGATTTGATTTATTCATTAGTTAATTAAACATGAACAAATTTTGTTCATATATGCAATTAATTTTAAATGGTAGTTTAAATATTATCACGTCAATGCATCTCTAATAATTTTGATTTTTTATCTGTAAGCAAACAAAAGAAGGTGGGGAGAAAGTTGGTAAATGGACAATGGCATAAAGCATATACTATGAAGTCTTTTTTTTAGAGGGAGCGCCAATTTCTTTATCACTTTCTTTATTTTTTTTTCTTTTGTATGTGATGTCTAGGGTCCTCCCATTTTTGTCCTGTCCCAAGAAAGAGCAAAATAGACCGAAGATTTGCCCTTGTTTTCCGATAGCCTGCCTTTTTTTTTTTTTTTTCTTTTTTCTTTCAAAAAGCAAGAAAACTCAATGTAATAATAGAGGCATATAAAAGCTTGTGAAGTTTGACCCAGTCAAACCAATCTAATAAGTTGAAGGGTAATGATTTTTAGATATAATATCTCTAACATAATAGAGTTAAATTAATAATTGTATATATATTTTTTATTTTTTATTAATTTTAAATTTTGTTATATTTTATTTGTAAATTTTCTTATTTTTTAGCTATTTTATGTTAAAGATTACAATAAGATTTGATTTTTAAATTTAAAAACTAAATCTAATCTATTTCATAATTAATTCATATGATTAATCATCCAATAGTTAACTTATATGGGTAGTGATCTTAAACGATTGATTGATATATCATCACAAATTTTGTATGTTAATTAGAATCCTTCATTAAGCATCTAATCTAGTGACGAAAACAAAATTGCCAAAGATTTATAGAGATTCTTCAGTTTAAACTTTAAACTTATCATTAACTAAATTTGCAATGTTTCATCCAAATTTATAATTTTCTTAACATTTATAAAAGAATATATAAAATCAAGAGAAAACTAGAAGTACCTATAACTATTTTATATAATACAAAAATTAATAAAGTATATAAGATTAGATATTGAATAGTGATATTAAAAACTAGTATTTATTTGAAAAAGAATCTAAATGAATTTATGGTATCATAGAAATACACATTAAAGACTTGCGGGAAGTATAAATGCTGGAAAAATGTAGGAGGACTGTAGTAAGTAGGGATATCAATCGAGCCAATCCGTTAGGGTTTGGGTCGACTCTATTGAGTTGTCAGACTATTCGGTTACGGGTCATTCGGGTTGTAATTATTTCGAGTTAGGAATTCTCAACCTTAACCCTAAATTATTGGATTTCAAGCTAACCCACCGGACCAATCGGGTTCAAAAATTTTTATGAATATTTTTAATTAATATAATAATCTTGATAATCGTATATTTGTAACAAAGAAATACATCAATAAATGAATGTCATTTTAACTCAAACTTAATATATAGCTTTTAGAGAAGTAAGAAAATACAATTTTCTTAATAGATTATTATTTTATTTTTATTTTTAAATTTAAACGTTTTACATTAAATGTTATAGTAAAACATAGAAAAGTGAAATGATGAACATAATTTTCGAATATTGAATCAAAATGCATTTTTTCACATACATTTCAAAAAAATCTTATTATACTAACTTTCAAAAGTTGGAAAAATAATCAATTAATGAAGTTTGAAAACTAAATAACGAGAACTCGCTAATTTTCAGGTCAACCCTATCGGTTCGGATTATCTTCCAGGTCAACCCTATCGGATAAAGGGCTATTCGGTTTAGGGTCATTCGGATTGAGATTTTTTTCGGGTTGAAAATTTTCAACCTAACCCTGTCGGATTGTCGAGATAATCTGGCCAACCCGCGAATTTCGAGCTAAATTGAAATCCCTAGTAGTAAGTATCAATATATATCTTAAATTATTGATTTTATGTTTTGATAATTTTAGAGATTTATTTTTAATTGATTTATCTCTATCCAAATTAGTATAAGGGTATATTAGTCAAAATATAAGATGTATTTATAGAAAAAATAAGGATATTATAGTATAAAAATATTATGTCAAAAATAAATTTCCTTTCTTTGTAATGTGTCACTCATTATATATATTGATATTATAAAAATCAGAAGCAAAAATGTCTATAAACAAATTTGAAAATTAAAATACTACATCATGAAATTGAATATAATTTAAATGAGCTAGTAAAAAAGCGTGTCTATTAAAACAAAAACAAATAACTAAATAAAAGTAAGAATTTGTCAATTTTAGATTAATGTGAGTTTAAATTTATCTTTGTCGGTACTATAATTGGTAATTTTCTTTATCTTTATCTTTATCTTTTTCTTTTTGTTGGTTTAAACTCATCTTTTGTATTGATTAACTTTTCCCGAGGTCTCGATTTCATCAGTTATCCACTAATGATTGTTAGCAAGGCTTTGCCATCATTTAACCAAAATGAACTTAAATTTAAATTTATTTTGGAATCCTCACTATTTTAAAATTATATATTATCATATATGTCAATTTTAGAGTATTTATTTATTGACACTTGATATTCACATATCTTTTATTGATATTTGTGAAATTATGCTCTTTTTTATTATTATTATGAGAGGGACATATTTATGCTTTTATAAAAGTAGCCTACTCCTTCTGTCTTCCATTTTTTTTTGGGAATAAGTATTACATATCACAATTTCAGAAAATGGTATCAAACTTCTCATTTCACTCTCACCATCTATACAAATTATATTCATTTGTGATTTTCCATGCAAATGAATAAAAAAATAAAATCATCCAGTTATTTTGAAGGCCAAAGACAGTTATTAGAGATATAAATAAGGAAAAGATATACATAACCACGCCACCGACTTGAAAAATTACTTCCATTAAAACAATATTATCTATATTTTTGGGCCCTCGTAAATTTGGTGAATTAGTTAAAGAAGTGGCAAAATGAGTGATAGGAATGAGTTAAGGAGATTTGAGGAAGCCCAAGCGCAATGACCAATGAAGACAAGGGGTGGCCCACTACTCAATCAAAGCCTACCTCTAGTTTAGGGATTGTATGGGTCGACAAGGATTATCAATTGTCATTCATATTTATTGACCAATTCATAAATGAATTCTAATACAATATAAATATTTAGTTAAGACATGCTTCTATTTTTAATTATATATGTCATTTTGTTCTTATCGCCTTATTTTTCAAACTAAAATACAAACAAATTTTAACAAAACGTCCTCCACCTTGGTTATTTACATGAATTAGAATTTAGGTGGATCCTACTACTGCTTACAAAAATCTGAATTTATTTCAAGAATGGATTTCTAAAGTTCACCTTTTTTTAAAGTATATATAAAGTTATAAACACATGATCGAAGAAACCACGGAATACGACCAATATTCTAATTATCAGCATGGTGAAATAATCATTTTAAGAAACAATGTGGCGGGAATGCATCTTTGTGTCCTATCTTTTGGTGTCTAGTCTTTTTAAGGATAAAATAAAAATAGAATCGTGTTCTATTCGGATATGAACATTGAAATCTTATATTTATATATCTACAATGGTGTTCGAACATATATTCCTTTTACATTATTCGGTTGGTTGTCAGGTTGGTCTTTTTAATAGTATTGAAACACATTATACATGTAAGCAAAACAAACAAAAAAGTATTTATATGGAATGAAATTTTAGGTTAAGATTAATGGACTAAAAGGTGGAGTATTTTCGATCCATTTATTATATGTATATCGAGGTGTAAATATAAAATATTTGTATATAAATACAAAATTACTTACAAAATTAATATTTGTATATGTTTATAGGTTGTTATCTCTATTTGCTCTTCTGATTCTTCTCTTCAAGTGGACTCTCGAACGATATTTGAAAAGTCTTTAAGATTTTTTGGAGAAACATTCATCATGGATCTTCTTATACTTGATCTTCGAGCTTTATAACGTCAACGTGGAGGGCTTTTGCCTTATTTCCGAATTGAACGTTGCTTGACTTGAACTTTAGACTTTATAAGGTTGATGCAGAGGACATTGCCTTGTTTCGGGATTGAACGTTGCTAACGCCTTGTATATCACCGGGACACCTTGGATATTGGAGAGAATTTTGTACTAGAGAAATTTTGTCTAAGTTCTCGAACTCTTCAATTATAATATTATGCGTTTATAATTGATACGAAAATCCCTATTTATAGGTGTAGGAAGAGTCTGACTTTGGGACTAAGCGTGTATGATTTTGTTAGGGTTTGTATACTGAAAAGTATGTTTTAAGCTCATATGTATTGAAAACCTTATTTCCCACATATTAAGATTAATTCAACATTGTCACATGATTTGCCTTTTGTGGTTATGGATGCTTATTCTTGAGCATATGATCATAAATTGAGCAAATATGTCATCCTTTTATATTGTAAACTGAATAGTGGATCCATGATCACAGAAGATCTTTCAATCGATTCCTTATGGAAGAAAATCAAGTTATCAACCTAGATAGACATGGACAATCTATCATAAAAGGTTGCAATGTCAATTCGAGGTCCGTGCCTATCTTGGCCAACTGATGACACTGCTGTGGTATAAAACTGAAAATGGATTGCAGTGAGATAGTAGTTCCTTACCGAGTAAATGAAGTATAAGGTCATGATGATTTATTGTTTCTTAATCTATATAAGTAACATTGAGAATGCAATATTTTATGCATTGCTTTGATATATTAATAAGTGCGAGTTTTTCATAACCCAAGGATATTCCTAATATGTTGTGCAGTGGTAACTAATATCTAGCGATGCTAGTATTGGTATTGTATAGAATCGTGTTTTTGGAGAATTCGAGTTGATAATATCCCCAAGAGGTGTTCGAAAAAAAAATTTATTATACAAATCTGCGCAGTTGGAATTTATTGCAGTATAATAAATAAAGTTTTGAACTGTACCGCTATTGGAAAATAGATTAATTAATTAAAGATAACAAGAAGTTTTGAATTAATTAATGGATATTGAATATCTTAAACACAAGAAATAATTAATTAAAAATGAGCCATATTCGTAATATGGATCAGGCTGGGTAGTTCATTATTAATTTTATATTGGACTCGATTAATATTAATGAATTTACTTTAACTTGAGGCTCAACTTTAAGAATTAAACCCCCTGGAATCCCCAACATAGCCCACCACCCCTACAGATAAGGGGTTTTTGACAAAAATCACAAGCTCTAAAGAGAATAAAAAATCACCCCTATAGAAAGTGCTCTTGTGTGATTTCATTTCGTATCCTAGGTATTTATCTTAATAGTTTATTGCTCACACACTATTCAAGCTATATGAGGGGATATGCCAGAAGATTCTATGGTTGATTTTGCAGTGGATGAATGATGGGAGTACCAAGTCTTTGTCTTACAACAATCAATGTGACACCCTAAAACTTGATTTCATCGGAAATTGTTGTTTCAATTAGAAATCGTTAAATTTGAGTTTTATAACGAATAAATTGACGTCGAAAATAGGAATAAATAGAAATAAACTTCCACGAATCTTGTGAAA
>JAYDZE010010192.1:0-10441 GCA_034509125.1 Monilaria moniliformis
TTTTGAAATGATCGATCAAGATTGGTTCTCGGTTCTGCAATAAAAATTGTTTCTGATTTGATTACAACTCTATATATATATATATATATATATATATATATATGTATATTCATGTCGCCAAATCAGCGATATACGACCAACGCACGATCTTGATTCAAAAAACAAAAACTGACGTTAGACATTTAAAAAAAACATGCATAATGCATGAATAATTTATGGGACACTAGTAATATTAAAATTAAAGGAGATTGAAGCAACCGAAATCTTAGATTTTGAAAGCATAGACTAATAGTAAGATGAACTTAGCTAAGAAATCAGTGGTTGTTGGGAGGAGAATATTCTACAATGGCCTGCACGTTTGGGTTTGGTCTTTGAATCACTTGCATTATTACATTCTCTAATGACAACACTTTCTTCCAACTCAAACTAATAATTAATTAAACACTATGTATTTTCTATAGCTTTTATATTATGGAAAATTAACCCAATTCAAAATTAACCCAATTCAACTATTCATGTACAGAAACAATTAATTATTACAATTGTTAGCGAGAGCCGGGAATTTAAAAAGAATCTTAGCGGAAATAATGTAATGTCGCCAATGTAGACTAAATTGAAGTTGTTGGGCAACTAAAGGTTGTAATGAGCAAGTAACTAAATTTGTTAATTCGACCTAAAGCCTCATGTTCATGTTTATGGACTCCTCCTCGTAACGTATTTAATTGCAATGGTAAATTATATGCATACCAAACAAATTGCTGAAATTAGTTGTATCTCTAAAATTGTCATAGATTTTCTTGGACCTTTTCAACCCCTCGAATCTTTTTTTTTTTAAATGACGTTATCCAGTGTATTGATAAATAAAAATTATTACTCAATGTTTTAAAAATCAGACCGGTAAGCGAACCGGCGAAATTACCTATTCATTGTCAAATTTAATGAATGATAAAATATAATGAAACATAAAAATATTGTATTTATTCATCTTTAGTGAATGATAAAATATAATGAAATATATATTATATAAAAAATATTAAAATTTAATGAATGATCAAATTTAATTAAAATTTAGTAAATAATTAAATATATGTTAAATAAAATATATTAATATACATTAATTATTTTATGCATAAATCAGATAGCCGCTTAATTTTACAATTTTACTAGCAGACATGAATTATTTCAATTTTGAGTTTGTGCTTTATTACTTTTTTATATCATTATTTGCAGTTAATGCATCGCGCTTCATGTGAGTTTATGGAGATAATAATTAATTTCTGCATATAAGTTTAATACACACCACCATTTCTAAGAGTTTAAAGTATCAACTAATAAGTTGACAAAAAAATAGATAAAAATAATTATGTGGTTAGTAAAAATTATGAGATATTGTTCCTTAATATCAAAACGTGAATTCATAGCCATTGTAGATAAAATAAATTCAATGTTTTATATATAAGAATATTTAAAGTTCACAATATGTCACAAAAGTAATTATAGTGTAGTGGATAAGGTATATCATTCCTTATCATTAGTTAAAGTATCAAATCCTATTAAGCACAAACTAAAATTACTTTTGAGAAAAGGTTTACAAAATTCAACAAATCGGTTCAATCGGCCAGCGGTTTCCGGCCGAATCGGCTGGTTTTTCCGGTTCATACCGGTTCAATTATTTGGCGATTTGTATGACCAAATCGAACTAAACAACACACTAATTCGCGGCCGAACCGGTAGGACTGGCCAGTCTGGTCCAGTTTTTAAAACAGTGCCATTAACGGACATATATAAGACTAATCACATATTGTTGTCTATCTTGAAATTTTCCTTGGTTTTATTTCTACATATATTTGATATATTTTTTTAGGATGAAAATGTAATTTTTATTTAAGATCATGATGTACAATATCTAATAGTCATGTTGGAAAATTCGACTTCCAAATTATTACATTTTTAGAAAAACTAGCAAAATTTGCAAGAGAATGAGTCGTGAAATTTGCTTCCCGACGAGCATATGTCCAATTTTAAGGTTTGAAATATTTGTACACTTCAATTAAATTACAATCCTCATTCATTTCATATCAAATATTCATCATTTCTCTTGTAGATGTTGTACATATGCAATCGGATACTATGCATCCATTCTAATTAAATTTTAATTATATATAATTAATAAATTTTAATCGAGGTTTTAAATCTTTATTTCAGATAATTGTAGTTGTCCATAATTTATAGTTCTGAATATTTACTTATACATCACGTACTTGTAGTTGTCCATAATTTCAGAATATTTTGTTACAAGGTCGTTTGTACATCAAAGTATAATTTATCACTTTTAATCTCAATGGGAAACAGAACAAAAGAAACAAACAAAAAGAGGAGAAATAATTAAATATTAGGAGTAAATAACTGGCCAGTCTATAAGCTAATTAACGCATGCAACGCACCTTTTTTTATTTTTTTTAACTAATTTAAAATATTGCGATTCGTTTGACTCTGCTTAATTGTAATAAAATAAACAAGCTCATGTTCCTCCAACTACATATAACTACTAATCGTAAGATCAAATAAATGGTTAGTTACGGAATATTCCATGAAATATACTTTACCCTTGATTTAAATTAAGATTATATATTAACTAAGAATATGTATTTTAATCGAAGATGTATTATAACTTATAAGTACTGTCGTTGGACTAATTAACTTGGAGCTATTTGTTTAGAATGTTAAATGTTTCCAATTCTGAGACATATAATCCACATTGGCTAATTATAGCCTTATTATAGAAGTTGTCACGTATAATAGTCATTAACAACCAATTAATGTTTGTTCCAATTAAAAAAGTCTTTATACTTTTATTTTTTTTTTTGTTTTGATAGGTCCCTATATAGTTTATACTTTTTAATAGATCATTTTATTTTTATATTCAATATGATTAAATCATTTTCTTAAAGACTTGACATCCATTTGTTAACTTTTCCGTTATCTAAATAACACGTAAACTCATTTTAATTAGTTAATTTAATTATAAAAAGAAACATCAGAATTTAATTTAAGTCAGTTGTATCACTTAAAAGTAAAAATTTCTCGAGTTGAGAGAATATAATTTGATGAATGCGAGCATAAGCATATATAGTTTTGAAAAATAAGTACATGAACATGTTGCAGACAATAATTATTAAACACTAATTACGACAAATATAGAGCTAAATCCGAGTGGCCAATAATAATAATAATAATAATATAAATAAATAAGCCTGACCTTTGGCTCGGTTTCAAAAATGGTCCAATTTTCTTATCATAAACTTTTTAGGACCTTTTAGACCACTCGTATCTTTAATTGATTTAAAATGGTGTTATCACATATAAATCTTTTTAGGAAAAATTAGAACTGTTTGAGATTTTATTTAAGTCTATTTTATAATAACTTAATTATAATTTAATTGAATAGTACATGCTTATACTGTCATTACTTAGGTATTATTTTCGAAGGTACATTTGCTAATTAAAATGAGTATTTATGTGTGGCAAAACGTTAGTCAATCAGGTGGTCCTATACCTAGAGCTACAATATAGAGGCGCAACACATGCCGTCAGATTAATTATTACAGTCAACTATTTATACAGCAGAGTTATTAAATTAACTCACATGATCATGATTAGCACTATTAATCACACAATCCAATAACAGATTTTCAGAGTATTGTAGACTTGTAGTAGAGTGGAGTCTACTCAGAGCATATTTTTGAGTTCACACAACAACAATAAATTTCTCTCCTATCGTTCTAAAATTGGGAAAAGGGAGAAAAAATAATTACTCTTATAATTCAATAAACTAAAACTTGAAGATGATTGGATAATTGCCTTAAATAACACTAATATTTTTGGGTCATTTTTTTTATGATCGTGACTTTTAAACTTGTCAAAAAGATACATGAAACTTTCATTTTTGACAATTTTATCACAATTGTCTAATCTAGACTGGGGCAACAATAGATAAGATTCAATATCCCATTTTTAGTATCTACTTTCATTTTTTTCCACATATTCTTTGTATTTTTATTCTTATTCTTTAATATGATTTTTGTATGTTTTACTTGAATTTTGTATTTATTATCAAAAAATTATTGCGCCAAATTAAAGTATATAATTATTTTTTAGAATTTATTGTCACTTTTATTAGATGAAAATTGAATTGTTAGAGTTGATATATTCAAAAGTAGGATATATAATTTTTTTAAATTCTAATTATTTCAACAAAATATTAATTACGACATATTATATTATAATAATTTTTATTTTTATAATAAATATTATTAAAATAATTAATATAGTGGTGGGACATAGTGAATGAGACATAAAAAGTAGGACATCGAATCTCATCCAGTATACAGCGAGCTATGCCGGAGGCAATGATGCATTTTGAAAATATATCATTGATTATACTATAGAGAAATGCCATCTTAAAGATTTGCAAATATACATTTTTAGGACTAGATTTAACCTATTTTTCGTACAAAATGATGCCATGTTTCGATTTTGGTTTCAGACAACTTATAAGGTAAAAATCATACAGGTTAGAAAAGATAAAGCAATTGTGGTATTTAGCCACCCCCTGCCTACACCGCCGATGGGCGATGACCACTATTTGGAAAATCAAAATTGAGGTGGCAATCACATAGCAAATCACAATACTTTGATGAGAAATTCGTAATTATTTAAATTGAAATATTCAAAATTGTTTTTCTCTCTCTCATCTGTCACTCACTAATTCGCTTGATTATATCTCTCCATGGGACAACAAGACAAACAGAAAGAGAAGGAAAAGAAAGAAAACGGCATGCATCATAATCATATTCATTATCAATCTCGATCTAATATGTATTTTGGCAATTAAAAAAAAATCATTTAATTTTGTAGTTTTGCATTCTAAGTCCAAGGGCTACTCAATTTAAAAATTAACATAATATATGTAATAAACTATTTTAACCAACTCTAATTGCCGCGTTGCCATGACTCTGACCGAATTAAATATCAGCAGTTAAAAATATATAGTAATTAATTATTCCATTTCATATCAAAATGGTCGAAATATCTAAACAAGCTTCCTTTTGTTGGTTTAAATATGTAATGCGTAATTCATGAATAGTATAATATATTTTCATGAGATAGAAACTAATATAATAATATTATTATTTTTTGAATATCGTAAAAATCAATAGTTGCATTGGATAAACTTCGTTCTTACGAATTTTAGAAGAGTTACAATACTTGCATTTCATTCACATTTGTATAATAATATGAATATATATCTTGCCATCTTTAGAATTTAATAGCGAACTACAACTAGTTTGAAAAATCAGAATCAAGTGGAGCGTCGATAAAGAAGTATATAAAACCTTGGCTTGTTCTATTTTCCCTCACTTTGTTTATTATTTTTTATATTTATCCCTATTCTATTTCAACTGCTAGGGCATGAAAGAAAAGGACCACATAAGGGAAGTGATATATTGTTTTTATTCATTTAAAAATGGTTGACATTCAGAATTTCAAATGCTAAAATAATTTTGACAAAACCAAATTGGCTACACGATTTGTGATAGTAAATGGGGACAAATTCATCCATTAATGCCATTTCGAATTTGACGGATACAAATGTCAGAATTCAATTGTGTTTTCTAGTCTCTATTAATTTTAAGACAATTTTTTGTTCTTTGATGCAATTTAGAAATTCGACAGAAATGTGACAGCAACACATAATAAAATTTTCAGCATGAAATGTCACCCAGATCATCAAAGTGTTTACAAAAAACCTTCAAAGATGATGCTTCGTGTGTCTTAACTAAATAATGATACCATTCTCTT
Source organism: Monilaria moniliformis (assembly GCA_034509125.1). Classification (NCBI taxonomy): domain Eukaryota; kingdom Viridiplantae; phylum Streptophyta; class Magnoliopsida; order Caryophyllales; family Aizoaceae; genus Monilaria; species Monilaria moniliformis. Next base: position 5,863 of record JAYDZE010010192.1, read on the forward strand.
TCTCTGAAAAAATAAAGAAAAAGAAAAATAAATAGATTGAATTCTCCAATCTCTCTCTAACTATCACTTTTTGCATATTAATTCCAAATTTCATATAGTGATAACTTGAGATAAGTTTAGCTATTTAGCCAAAAATAAATAAATTATTCTCTCTTTTTGAATGATATCCTTTGAAATAATAAGAAAATTCAAGTAAATAATGGCTTTCTACTATTCCGTCTTGATACCGCCAATGGACTTCTTTAATATTTGAAACATTAAAATACCCATTTATCTTGCTCTATTCATATAAATTATGTGATATATATGAAATTTTATCCTTCAATTATGTTTTGGTAGCGATTGAGATAGACAAAAAAATGTCATAGCTTAAACAATTTAACATTGAATTAGACAATAAACTAATTATCAAACCAACGGAAAAAAGGATTATATATTTTGTAATTTATTATTTTTCATTAATTATAAATAAATGTTTTATTTATAATTTAACAATATATATATATATATACACACACACACACATACAGTAATATAAATATTCACTGGTATATACCGCGATGTCGGTCTATTATATACCGAAATGTAGATATACTGGTATATACTGATTTTTTCGATTTACACGGCGGTACGATATACATTGGTATACCGCAGTGTCAAAAAAATGATACCGTTACCATTCCAAAACTTACCGATACGATATTATACCGTATCGAAAATTACGGTATACCGCAAAATCGGTATTTTACGATAATTTTCGATATATTATGCAACAAGATCTGTACAGGAGTTCTTGGGCTATTCAAAGGTTAAAGCATCGAATGAGAAACTAACTGAGTAAATATGAAAAGCCCAGCCCACGTTTTCTTCCTTATATATGGGCTTTCCACTTTGTTTTGTTATATACTTGGTATTTTCAAAATGAGATAGAATTCTATATATAGTTGTACTATCAAGAAAGAAAAGTTTTGTAGCAAAAAAAAAGAAAAAAGAAAAGTTTTATATTTCTACAATATCAGTATATATTGGATGCATGTATATGTTTTTCATGATTTATATTAATAAACTATTTTATGCACACAACTATCGTAATTAAATATTTTTTCCGTTTCATTATAATAGACTCGAGAAGTTGGGCATCATAACTTGTGGAGCAAGAACTGCATACCTAATTTAAATGTGATATATGCTTGTTACAATTCCACAATAAAAACTTGCTCACCTCCTAAATTTTCTTGCATATAAATTCATACGCATTCCCGCCGACCTACTAGACCAGTCAAGCCCGTGCCCCACCTGCCGGCGTTGCCGGAAAACCGCCGAAAAATTCAACGTCAGCCACCCGAGCATCATGAAATCAAGTTTAATTGTATTATTTTACATAAAGCTTGATTTCACCTCAGAATGACTATGCCTTGATTATGACCTAGTTTTTAGTTGTGTATAAATTTTATTGATCTTGATACCTTAACTATATTTGCACTAATCATGACGTTCGTGCTTATTTTGACCTTTTTATATCTGGAATTTCCTGACTTGTTTTTGGGATCATGGCCCCATATATGATTTTAGTCCTTTGGTTATAGTCTTATTTTCTCTAATAAATAAATAAATAAATAAATTGCTTTCACTTTCGCCTTTTAATAGTCATTTTTTTGGGGTCATTAGTCGGATGGCGACTACATAGACAACTGTATCCATATGCACAGATACAACCACTTTTGATTATATAGCAGATATTTCATCCAATAAAATATCCAGGCCGAAAATCACGGAATATTCCAAAGCCTGATCACTTTAGCCTAGTAATTATTTTGTATTTATATCGATAATTTTGAAACAACAATGACAACAATTATGGATAATAATTTGGATTCCCGGACAAGTATATTTTATTAGTTTTATATCGTTCTAATTTAACGGTTATAATTATTTGAATACAAATAGTTATATTTCAAATGGCAAAGCTAATGCACCGCAAACTATCTTAGCGTAAATATTTTGGGTTAATCCTGTATGCGAGCAGATATTTTTTCCACCTTGTTGTGAGTGGTCCCGCCTACATGCAGTGTAGTGGTCTCATCTATCTGCGGTATACTATTCTCTCACCTTAAATGTCATATTTAGGTGCGAAACCACCTTTATAATAAAGTCAAAATTTGGATGGATGAATTGTAACTTGAAAAAGTTAGTGTACAAATTCATTTTTAATATTTATAGTTAGATAGGTCTATCTTATTAGGAAAATGATTAAATAAAAATAAAAAATATTTGTATTCTATAAATTAGAAATCAATTTAGTCCACAAATTATGCTTGAATATTTCAAATTGATTTTCAAATGAAAGTATGCTTTTTATACATAAAATAATACTATCTATGATTAATATGCTTTTCACCCATAAAATAATGTATTCTCTATAATTATTCATGTATTATATTTTGAGTTGTCCTATGTTACATGGCATATTTTCCTTTTAAGCTATTTTTATTATTCACATACCTTTAAATAAATAGTATTTATTACTCACATACATTAACATTACTTTTCAATTTTCCTAATTAATACACATTCCCAAAAAATTTGAGCCATGAATATTGGAACGTAGAGAGTAATACTTTTTTATATATCACATGTTTTGTTTACGGTTAACAAAATAAATAACTTTTTTACTAAAACTGAAGTCAATAGTATTAATTAAATATATCAAGAGAGATTAGATCAAATAAAAATCTAATTGTTGGAAAAATTCCAATGCAGTAAGTGCTTTAATTGATACTAAAATCTCATATGATAAAGTATGTCTTGTAATAAGTCATAGTTTAAATGTTATAGAGTTAAGTCATTTTTATTTGTATGGATTCAATAAAGGGGAAATCGATTGTCAAAGTATTAGCTCGATCAATGGCTTTTGAAGCAGCGAAGAATGACTTGAATAAACAGTAAAAATAAAATACAACAAACATAAAAATAACTAATAGGGTATCAGTTGTAAAAATTAGTCAACTAGCATTACACAGCTATAAAGATACACACCTAGGTCCTTGACAACTAGCTAATTGGAAGCTAGTTTGTGAACAACTCGATTTAAAGAGCTAGAATCAACCTAGTTAGCCTTGTCGGTGACAAAAGAAATTTTTCGTACTCTGACACTCTGCTGAGCAAATTCGATGTTGTAGAGACTCGTATTAAGTTGCAGACCGCAAAAACGACAGGTCAAAAAACCTACGAAATTCAAATGGGAAGAGTATCAATGCCACAACTTGAAGTTTGCTTGGTGCTCCTCCAACGGGTACTATTTCATATCGAGACCTATAAATAGAGAAAGATCATCAATATTTGAAGGTTACCGAATTGTTGCGAGCTACAACATCAAAAGTGCTCAAAGAACTCAAACTCTCAAGCACTTTAGTTGGAACAACCTTCAAACCTTACCTCTCACCTAGAGAGTAGAAGTAGCAACAAAGTGTTCGTTGCCTGAAAGCAAAGGAAGATTCGGTCATGGTCAGTGCATCCGTGGGCAAGAAAGGGTTACGTTCTTGCCAACTAACAACAACAACTGATGAAAAAGAAATTTAGGTTACTTGTACATGTAAGTAAGAATATCTAAGTTAGTGGATAGGTTCCTTGCACCCGTAAGTAAGAAGATCTCAATTAGTAGATGGATTTCTTGCAACCGGAAGCAAGAGACAAGTTAATGGATTATATGGTGTTACCATATCATGGACGTAGAAGCGTTTACTCCAAACCACGTTAAACTATGTGTCTTGTTTACATTCTGCAATTTACACAAGTGTTGTTATTAAATTGTCATCAAAAACACACATGACACATATCAAGATATCATGCATTCATTCAACTATCTCACACGGCTAGTTATGATTAATATTGACTAAACTATAATCGATTAAGTAAAGATTTTCACAACAGGTAAGTAGCTAAGCCACCACATTCTACACAAAGAAAGTTATCTATTCAATTTATAAAATCTCAACTGTCAGTAGGTTGGTTAACTATCAATTATCTTGATAAGGCAATAACTAGAACAAGCTATAAGGTAGCTATCTTAGTCAACTTATACTAGTTATTTGTACTCATCAGTAAACATAGTTGTCCAGTTTTATCCTTAGATAAAAAAAACAACGAAAAAATTTAACTGATATTCCCCCTTTCTTATACACCAGTAATTATTTATTTAGGACCAACACCAATCTTTTCTATTAACTATAACTCAATCTGCATCGTTGATTTTTCAATGAAGTACAATTATTAAATATGATTATATTCATATAAAAAATTATTCATAAGAAAATTAATAGAGATCATTCATATAATCAAAATTTATGAAGTAGATTGGTTTCTAATTAATAAAAATAATAATAGTGTGTGTATATATATATATATATAGGGACGTATTCAAATCCGAACACATTCTTAATGTCGAACTAAGAACAAGTTGGAGCCGTTTGATTAAATAATTTAACCGCACAGATTATATCCATGTGGCATTATTAATTAACGTTTTTTATTGCTAAAGGTCATATTTGTAATTTAATTTCCAGGCAATTAAGGAAGTAAC
>JAYDZE010010203.1:0-10440 GCA_034509125.1 Monilaria moniliformis
TCATTAATAGTCTTGTTTACGCAAAGCTTCTGAAGATCAATGTAACCAATAATGGTGTCCTCGAAGTCTACATCTTGCAGTTGAGCTTCATTGAAAGTTGACCCTGATAACACAGTGTTCCTGAACACCGCTCCCTGGAGATCGGCCTTCTCAAAATTCACACGGTCCAGAACAGCATTTGAGAAGTCCGTGCCTGCAACAAATATCATATATCAATGCAGCATTGCAGGGATAGATGGAAAACTTGCTCAAATATCTTTAGCAGAATTGCATTTTTCTGTGAATATTTGACATAATCAGTTGCACCATTATTTTGGATAAGGGAAAACCGGCAAAGTAATGTTATGGCATATGATTACGAATCACTTCAGTACAAGAAGTGGGAAAATTATACACTTGGTAACTTTGAGGTCTTAGATCATCATATCCTAGTTAACAAGGGAAACAGTCGAAACTATTTCTAAAAACTATTCGTCTTGGCTCTAACCTATCTATAGTTCGCAGAAAGAATAAAAAAAGAAAGGGAGGGGGGGGGGGTGAAAAAAAAAGAAAGAGAAAGCAAACAAGATTGCTTGATCAGTTTCTAAGTATTTTACTTCCTTCCCAAAGTGGTTGCAACAAAAACAGAATTTGGCCTGTATCAACCGTCTCTCTAGTTCAAGATGCAAAATGGATACATAGATGTTACACTAGTTTGTTCCCTTGTCTAAATGTGAGGCCAGATCCATACTAGGCAGTCCTAAGAGAGTTTTACACACGCCCTACTTGATCATATATAGCCGGTAGAGCAGCCTATGGAAACTGTTTTGACTGTACATGTCATAGTATTGCCAAGACAGAGAGAGCTTATGTACTCCAATGCACGACTAAATTTAGCCAGACAATATGAGAAACTTGCTCCATTGAAGGTGACACAAGAGGCTAAGCCTATCGATAATCCAAGTAACTCCAAACTACTCACCACATGAACTTAGATTACAGATGAAAGGTAAAAAAACAAGCAGAAGGAAAAAGAAATATATACCCTTAAAACTAGCTCTTGCAGCATAAGCCTTTGACATCACAACTTCAGACATATCAGCTCCATCAAACTTGGCATCAGACATGAGAGCTGCAGACAAAGTCTTCCCCTTGAGGTTGGATTTCTCGTTGGTGTAGTCGCAAAATCGAAGATCTAGCGGCTTATCATAAACCCCATTTGCTTGTCCAATCGTGTTACCAACAAATGCACGTTCACACCTATCTGGCTCCGTTGACAGCGGAGGCAGCCGCTACAATACCAATTAACCCCACACTTTTATTGCAAATTTATCACATTTTAACCCAAATCAGTGAAATTGAAGAAAAGGGGTTTTTGAAATATGAACCTGGCTAGCAGCTATCACGGGTGAAACAGCAGTGACGGCCCAAACAGCGAGAACCCCACAAGCTACGTTCCTGAGCTCCTTAAAATTGGACCGAGTTTCCTCGGAGTTAGAATCATCCCTTGTAGCTGTGCACAAATTTCAATCGTATATGAAGTTAAGCATTGAATCTAGATACAGAGCATATAATCATGTGGAAGTTGAGTTGAGTGAGAATGTACGCGTATACTTACAAGAACATCTAATTCGTGTAGGCAAGTGAAGGTATTGAAGAGTGGATGGAGGATAGTTGGGTTTGGGCAGAGAGAAGGCCCTTTGTTGAAGATGAATCGAGAGAGTCGCCATTATCAATCTCTGAATTTTTGTTTTGGAGTCATTGCTTACTTCTTATCCATCTCTCTTTCTGCTTACGTGGCAATAATAAGCTTTGGGTGGACAGTGTAGCGCGAAGGTATTTTTGTAAGTCATGATTGCATTAATTCAGAAACGTCATCACGAAATCATGCAACTCAATTAATGTGAGTTAATTAAATAAGCGAAATATATTTACATAACTTTTTGAATTATTAAATTGAAAAATTAATACCCACTAAACAAAACAGTCCGGAAAACCTAATTTTCTCCAATCCGGTGGATTCCACTCCCTCTCTCTTTATAAATTATCAAACGCGCAACGGTTTGAACAACCGAAAGGAAAGCGGAGCCGAAGCCATGGAGGATACCAACGGATCGGCGTCGTCCAACGGAAACAATCTGGCGAGGTGGTTCGGCACGAGCGTCGTTGCGGCGTTTTTCACATCGCTGGAGCGGTGCGCGTGCGTTAACGTCGATGCCGACGGCGAAGAAGACGACGACGAGGCCAACGATGATCCTCTCTTGATCACCACTTTTTACTCCTTCAATTCCAATGGCTCTTCCTCTAATGGCGCTAGTCAGAGCGGAGATGGGAGCAGTTTTGCCTCCGCCTCTCAGAATGTCCACGCCTGATCGCTATCAATTAGGGTTCTTCTATATGTTGTGTAGCTAAGATCAATTAGGAATTTCCGTTTCTTCTAGATGAATGTTGTATTATCAGGGAAGCTTCTGTTATCATTTGTTATGATTTGAGAGCAGGCTTGTTCGTGCTTCTTCTAATCCCAATCCATTTCAGTTTTTTAAAATTCTCGACTATTGTATATAGATTTAAGATTAATAATTCAACTCCATATAAATATTTATAATTCATAACCTTGGTTGTGGATTTTGAAAATTTACTATCATTAAATCAAATATTTATGTTGCAGTCCCAGCGAGAGATTTAGTTTGAGAAGGATCTTAATTCAATTATGTTCAAGTCCACCAAAAAAATTGATTAGAAGTTGGTATGTGTAAAGTTCGTGTTCATATATCTGGTGGTGGTGTATATAATGAAACGAAATTAAAACAATTAAATATATTTGGATTAGATATAAGTATTAAACTCGAATTTGGCTGTTTAATGGGAAATGAACTTGAAAAACTTAAGAGCACCCACAAAGGGCACCATTTCCGCCGTCTCGGAGGGCAGGACCGGCGGACACACTCGCTACAAGCTTGCATGCCGACGGGAAATGCCGTGGCAGCGAGCAACGGCTCGATTTTGGCCACTACGCGCGCGTCCGTCCGCGTTCCGTTGTCTGTCAATCATATGCGAGTGGGGTGCACACGCCTGGCGTGTGTCGCTGTACCCCATCTCCTAATTTTTATTTTTATTTTTAAATTCAAAATTGACAACTTTTTCTTAATTTTTTTTTGTTTCTTGTTTACTAGCTATTTGGAAGCTACACATGGTCACATTTTTCTTTTCTTTTCTTTTGTTTTTTTTTACAAAATTTCTTCAATAAATTACTAAATAAAATCACCGAGCAAATTTCGAAGAAAACGTTTATTTATATTTAGTTTTCATATTACCAAAAGCATGCAATATGAGAACTTTTCCTGAACAATTTTGCATCGATATAAAAGGCATGGCGTCGTCTCAGGTGTCCTTCGTATTTGTGAAGAAAAAAGTGTGATTTGCGAAGATCTTCATCGGAAATCTGGCGGTGGAATCGACTTGCCCCAAACTTGATATTTTGTCCCTTTAATTTATAAGTGTTAAATTCATAATGTGTTATTGATGCAAGACAGCTAAGAAGAAGCTAAGAAGGAAATAGAAGAAGCTGAAGTGAAGAAGGAATAAAAGTGAAAGCTATTGAAAACGTTATGACTAATTGAATGTTAAGCTAAAGTGTCATGTTGGCATTAGTTAGACGATTAATCACTGTAGCTAGGAACTGAATATAATCATCTAAAAAGTATTACATGAAATCTCCAGCGGAATCTTGGAATTGTTCCGGCGAATAACTATCTTCCTGTTTATCTTGTTACTTAATCCATTCTTGAATCATAGTTAATATCATTGGTATCATCTTCACCGATCCTCGGCCATGGCAAATGACACGCTCTCACGATTTGGAACGTAGGATGGAAGAGATGTTCCATGAGCTGGAAACTCGATCAAGTGGGCTAGAGCAACGATTGGAACAACAACACGAAGCCTTAAGGTTACGATCAGCAGCTCAATATGAGGAATTGTCACAATTAATCTGAGCGATCAGCCTCCAAAATAATGTGCGATCAGCAGCGATTGATTCATCGGCGGCGACATCCGATGAAAAATATGGAGCCACACCTGACCGGAATAAAGAGCGGGTGGGGGAAACCAACGAGGTTAGAATTTCCAAAGTTTGACGGCGAAGGCTTCGATGGGTGGATTATGTGTGCAGAGTATTTCTTTGAAGTGACGGAAATCCAATTGAATAAGAGGGTGAAAGTTGTCGCACTGCATCTGGATGGGAAGGCGTTGCAGTAGCAATGCAATTTGGATCTAAGGCTTATGAGGATTCTCTTTCAGACTTGCGCAACCTAAGACAGGTACATTCTTTACAAGATGACATGGATACCTTTGATTTATTATATCCTCGAACTCGAATTAGGAATGATCAAGCACTGAACTCAAATATCGGTGTGTATGTTTATGCCAAGAACATTAGCTAATGCTTTTGCATTAACAAAGTTGCAAAAACTCACGGTAGCCGCAATCGATAAGAAACCTAAAGCCCATTTCACACCCACAAACAATAACACATCGCCCAATATAACAAACAAACCACTCACATTCACTACTTCAACCCTTAAGTCCAACAGTATACCACCACCAAAAAATATCCCTACCCAAACTCATTTACCTACCACAAGATCAAGGCCTTGCATTACTAATAAAGAAATGGATGAGAGACGAGCTAAAAGCCTCTGTTTTTGGTGTGAGGAGAAATATACACTATATCACCACTGTCCTTGAAAAAAGTGTATGTCATGCAGTTTGTTGAGGAGGAAATGGGAGAGGAAATACCAGAGATGGTCACAAATAGTCTTACCACTGACCTGCAGTTATCTTTACATGCTATGTGGGGTCTCGAAGGATCTCAAACTATGAGTACCAGAGTAGCAGATAAGTTGTAGTGTGATCTCACTCCAGTGGTAACTATACCAGTGGAAGTAGCCAACGAGCAAGTTTTACAATGTGCTTATAAATGTAATGCATTTTGGTAGGTGATGCAGGTTGAGGAATTTATAACTGAAGTTTACCTCATTGAACTAGATACTTATGATCTTATTCTGGGAGTGCAATGACTATCAACACTAGGGGATATATCTTGGACCCTATTCTTGATCCAATGTGGAGACAGGGTATGTTCGTTATACCCTTCATGACGAAATTTTCCAAACACTGCAGTAGGATTTACATTGGGAGAAAAATTGCATCACTTACAAGGTGAGGTCTGGCAACCGAGGAACATGCAGTTGAATTGCTTAACACTACACCCTCACAAGATTCAGTTTCAAGAAGTGGATGAACAAGATGAACTTAAGATCAGCTCACTGTTCATAATTCTTGAGAAGATAGTGGCAACACTTGGTTATTACTTGCAAATTCAGCAAGAATGGTCAGAACTAGGTAAGCTCTTGAAATCTTTCTCTGATTTGTTGCAAGAGCCAACAACTTTACCACCTCAAAGGCCACATGATCATAGGATCATTTGGAGGGAACATAACCAGTAAACATAAGGCCCTACAAGTATGCAGCCCTTCAAAAAGATGTTAAATGATAATAGAAATGCTGAGTAATGGAGTTATAAGGAACAGTCATAGCCCTTATGCAAGCCCTGTGGTTTTAGTAAAGAAGAAGGACAATACTTGGCGCATGTATATTGACCATACGACATTAAATAACCTTACAGTAAAGGATAAATATTATATACCTGTTATAGAAGAGTTGTTGGATGAATTAGACAGTGTTATTTGATTTTCTAAGATGGATTTAGGGTCAGGCTATTGGCAGGTGAGATGGCAGAGGATGATATTCCTAAACCGGCTTTTAGAACTCATGAGGGGCATTGTGAATTTTTGGTAATGCTTTTTGGCTTGACAAATGCCCCTGCCACTTTTCAGAACCTATAAATTATGTTTTTAAACAACATCTTAGGCGATTGGTGCTTGTATATTTTGATGATATTCTCATCTATAGTAGCAGCCAAAAAGACATATAAATCATCTTCAAATGGTTTTTCAACTGATGAGGGACAGCAGTCTGTTAGCTAAGAGATCTAAATGCACTTTTGGGTGCAAGGAGGTGGAATATTTAGGCCATATAATCTCTGAAAATAGAGTATCTATAGATGCAGTGGCCAAATGCTCAACTCCTAAGAATATTAAGCAACTAAGAAGCTTCTTGGGATTAACTGGATACTACAGGAGGTTTGTAAAATGCTATGGTGTGATTGCAAAGTCCTTAGTGGACTTGATTAAGGCCAGTATGTTTGAATGGAGTCTAGAAGCTCAGGTAGCCTTTGAAGGTTTGAAGTTTGCTATGATTTCTGCACCAGTTTTGGCTCTTCATGATTTCTTCAAGCAGTTTGTGTTGGAAACCAATACTTTCGGAAGTGGAATATGTGATGTACTTATGCAGGAACTGTGTCATATGTTAGAGATACAAGGTGGATACACTTCCACCTACAGGATTATTACAACCACTACCTGAACCTATTTCTCTATTCATGGATCTCACCATGGATTTTTTAGAAGCTCTTCCAAAGTCACAAGGCAAAACTGTGATTTTTGTGGTGGTTGACAGATTGAGCAAATTTGCTCATTTTATGGCCATGTCTCATTCATTATCTGCTAAATAGGTTGCTACTGAGTCCCTTAACACAGTCTTTAAGATGCATGGGATGCCACATATTATTACTAGTGATCATGGATCTATATTTTTTAGAAACTTCTGGAGAGAGTTATTTACTCTACAATGGGTTCAACTATAATTTTCAACTTCATATCACCCACAAACCGATGGGCAGTCATAGGCTGTTAATCGTTGCTTTCAATGTTATCTTAGGTGTGCTATTGGTGAAATTCCTCATTCGTGGGTGCAATGGTTGAGCTTGGCTCAATTCTAGTATAATACCACATACCACTCTAGTATCAAGATGTCACCATTCGAGGCTTTGTATGGTATTCTCTCACCAATACATGCTCCATATTTTCCATCTGATTCGAATGTAGCTGCGGTGGATTTATTCTTACGAGATAGAGAAGCCAATTTGCAGGTGCTCAAGTTCCATTTGAATAAGGTTGCCGCAAGAATGAAGGCTCATGCAGATAAGCATTGAACTAATAGGTCTTTTGATATTGGAGATTGGGTCCTTTTGAAGCTTCAACTTATCGCCAACTTTCAGTTTGACACCAACACTATAAATTCGAGCCTCGATACTACGGTCCCTACTAAATTGTGGATAAAGTCAGTGTTGTAGCTTATAAGCTCAATCTACCTGCCGACACACAAATACACAATGTCTTTCATGTTTCTCTTCTCAAGCCTAGTTCTCCACCTCACAGTCTTGTTCCTGATCTTCCAGCGGTCTCACACATCCAAGAAGCTTTCCCTTAAGCTATTTCGGAGCATCGCATGGTTCGTAAGCGTAACGGAGCAATTGCCCAATGGCTTATCCACCGGAAGAATTATTCGCCGGCTGATGCAATCTGGGAATATGCCGACGAAATTGAAGTTCGCTTTCCCTCATTCCTTACGGACAAGGAACCTTAAGGGGAGGGTATTGATGCAAGACAGCTAAGAAGAAGCTAAAAAGGATAGAGAAAAAGCTAAAGTGAAAGGAAGCGCTTAGTTTATTAAACTGAAGTGTCATGTCAGCATTAGTTAGACGGTTACTCACTATAGCTAGGAACTGATGAATATAAGCTATTGTACTCATCTTTTGTAATAATCCAAAAAGTATTGAATGAAATCTCCGACAAGATCTTGGAGTTGTTCCGGCGAATAACTCTCTTCCTATGCATCTTGTTACTTAATCCATTCTCGAATGATAGTAACATTCATCTTGTTACTAAATCGATTCTCGAATGATAGTTACATCAGTTGTTGAATTTGCATTTTAACTAAAAAGTTGTGACTAAATTAACTATTGAGTTAAACCTAATTTATATAACATCAAAGACTTCAAACCTAAATGGACCAAATGGATTATCTAAAAGTTGAGATAATCTAATAACCCACTTTTGTATTAATTATTAACCTTGTAACATTCATACGCCCATCAAACGTTATTTACTTTCCTCACAATAAATGGTTTACTTCAATTACCTTGTTTCTTGTGGGAGAGGGGGGAAACTCAGTTTTGCTGTTATTTCTGTTAAACCGCAAAAACATAAATATATATATATTTATATATACAAGGAATACTATAGGCTATTCTATACAACACTAACCAATGAATATGTATACTTATGCACAACCCCATAGATGAATACAAAATTTGAGCAACTCCATGGAGCAAGGCAATCACGATCAATCATATTCAGACCAGAAAACACATGACAAAAGATGGCATTCCCTACCATTATTCAATTTCATCACGCCTCTCTGGACCAGCAGCATCTATCTTAGACTTTCATCAAACTAACCAACAATCATCCATCATAATTCAGCTTAGTGCAACCCCATCAATTTGATACAGCCCTACCTCTGCAATTCTCTCTGCAATTTGCTCTCCATTTTTATTCCTGCCAACTGTCCATGCCCATACTTCGAGCCTTCTCCAAGGGACCAAATACTCCTCCCCCCGACGTAGGGGTCCCCCCAATACGGCCATGCATGACTTCATGCAATCAATTTCCAGCGCACCCGATCAATCATTCTCTAAAGCAATGAGACCATATCCGTTTTTCTCAACAACCTACCTGTCTTAAAGGGACACTGGTAAACCATAATTATGGAATGATCTGATCCGTCCATCCCAACCTGAGGTGACGATCACTAAACCCCATGCATGAGAACTCGATGCGCTCTGATAACAAGTCTTGAGAAGCTTGTACTGAGATTTACTTATCGGTGATGTCACAGCTCGGGGACTAGAGACCGGAAGCTTCTCCTCTGGCCAAGTTGCGGATCCCTTTGAGGTCACGTCCAAGAAATACTCTTGGCCTAAAGGGAGAGAGGATGAGGATGAGAAAGGCAATGAACTTGTGTGCAGTTGGTCTGATTTCAATCCATCCCGATCCTCTGAACTCCTGGTCTTGAAGCCAGGCCACGCTATGGCAACAGAGGCATCAGAGGAGAAACATTCGAAGGACCTAACAGGTTTTGATTGAGACAAAGACTCCCCCTGATCAGAGTAGTTCCACATATAAACATTGGAATCGTCAGATGCTGAGACAATATGGTTCCCATCCGAAGTAAATGAAGCAGCACTCTGGTATCCAGCATTTCGAGGGCCTGAATACAGAATAGATGAAAATGTAACTTATATAATATGAACAAAATTGAGCAAAAGCCTGGAAAATTCGTACTAATCACCATAATTTGAAGCTTTTTTAAAATGTCAAATTTTTTGACTCGCAGTGACCCTTTGAATCAAGTGAACTATCACTAAACTGACCATTTCAAAATGTTATTCGAAGTTCAGAACGTAATAAAATGTAAGTATGGTTTTGGTTTATTATAAACATTTTCTCATAACCAAACCAGAGCTTTCAGAACCTTACCTTTGTACTTCCCAATCACATTCACCCCATCGATAATTCTGACTTTTGAATCAGCAGTTGTGACCAATATTTTGCTTGGATCTTGCTGTAAAAACTGCATTTACAACATTGCGATGTAAGAAAACAAAATCATTGAAATAGAAAACGAATACCTAAAGCAAATCACAATCTCAAGAAGCACCAGGGAGTAACCTGAAAGCCAGTTATCCTTTTGCAAGCTGACTTCTTCTTACTCGTTAAGCACATGTGAGCTCCTAACTGGAAGTGGTTATCTGATACAAGAAACACGAGCCACCGAATGATTAGTCAACCCCTGTCTCCATTTTGTAACATGTTGACTTCCCCTAATATTAGGGCTTAAAATTCATGCAAAAGACCCACATGAGGAGCTAAGGCTTCAGAGTTTATTATGAAAAAGTTTGATCAAGAAAATACTCAGTCACATATACACAATAGGCATAAGCACTTTCATAAAACTTAACTGACATTCTCTACTCATTCACGACACAAAGTATACACAATGCCTACAAAGGTTATTCCCAAAGTTGTATACAACGTTCAGGTGGGATTTACACAACAAAAAACTTACAATATGAGAGAAATATAGACCAAGAAGAAATTGTGATAGACTTGAATGAAAATGTGTACCTGATAAGTGAAAAAGGTGGCAGGCGCCTGTAGTAGAACCAATAATACCAGCCTGTATTACAAGCAAAGGAATAACAAATTGATAATCTTGCATTCTGAAGTTGTAATAATAAAAATCTAAGGAGTAGTTTTAACAGACCTGGCCATCGGGGCGGTAAGAAACAGCACTGATGATTTCCCTTGTTTCGATCCAGTCAACAACTTTACAACCACCAACCGACCAAATCCGGACTTTCCCATCTATTGAACCACTGATGAAGTAATCATCATTCACAGGGTTAAATTGGATGCAGGTCACTGCATAGCATCA
>JAYDZE010010214.1:0-10440 GCA_034509125.1 Monilaria moniliformis
CTTCAGGGGAAGAAATGAAGTCCAATCTTTCCAACCACAGCAACTCAATTCTTTAACATGAAAATTGGATGCAAAATCAAAATAAAATTAAAAAATCAAAATCACACACAAAGACACACTGAAGCACATAATCCCACCAAGAAAAAAGATCACCTTCCGAGAATCCCGTGGACCATGACAACGAGATGATCAGCGTAGATAGCATTGGATTCTTCAGAACTGTAGACATCCTCCCCTCCGTTACCTGTGTCCATCGAGCTGATACCGCCGTTTCCACCGACCCCGTTTTCCATATCCCTTTTCTTCTCAAATTTTCTCAAATAAAAAAAGTCTGCATTCACTCAAGAGCACCCAAAGTGAAGAAAAATGTTGGAGTTGAGTTGATGAATTATTCAGAGGAAAAAGCAGTGAAGAAAATCTAAGAAGTCGAATCCAAACACAGTAAAAAGGTGTCGATGGATTTGAATGGGAAAAAAGTGGTTATGATATTTAGAGGGGAATGAGTGTTTTCAGAGATGGCGTAGGCGCAATTTAGAAACTTAACCGCCGTCGTTGCTTTTACGGTTCGTGCAGGGAACACGCACACTACGAAATGGGGGGTGAAAGCATTTGGACAAGTATAATTCAATGGATGATGTTCTAAGGAGAACAACTCAATCCAACATGGGGAGATGCTATTTTTCGACCAAATCAGTGGAGCTAGGATATGATCAAATTTATGGTTTCACGTTCAATTCTTTTTTGTGTGTGTGTTTCAAATAGGGGAGGGAAGACAGACAGTGAGGATTGACAAGTCTTAGTATTTTAATGTCCATTCGTTCTAAGATGCTGGTATTCTTCAAAATAAAAATAATACTCTCTTCTTCAACAAAAAATAATCTCATTTATAGATGGCACGTATTTTAATGCATAATTGGTAAATTAAGGGAAAAAAAGAAAAAAAAATAGTTGGAAAGAAAAAAAATAATTGATAAAGTAAGAGAGAGAGAAAAAAAGTAGTCGGAGAAATAAAAATGATGAATTCTAGTGATATAAATTATAAATAGAGATTTTGAGTTCAAAGCAGAAGAAAATACTATAAATTAACTAGACTTAAATCATTGTTACATTAGAAATATAAGACAAAGAAATATCATTTACCAACGCCAAATGGTCTAAATTAAGGGAGTGTTTACCTAAGCTTATTTTACAAAGCTTATACGCTTTACTAATTTATAAGATGTTTGAAGAGTTTATAAATTGTAATGTCTCTAGAGTTTATAAATTGTCAAAATCTTTCAATAATTGAACTAATAAATTAGAAAGTGAAAATTTTAATTAGAAAAAAGAAAATAAAAGATTTATGAAATTGGAATGATATATGTTAGTAATAACAAACCATCGGAGAATTATTTTCATAGATTGATTATTACTTATGAGATTGTGAAAAAATAATTTTGGATTACTGGATTTATTTTTTGGACAATAACTTTAGTGCGCTCCAACGTACCAAACACTCTCCCTTTGGTTAGGTAGATTAGGAGGGTATTAGAATGATTAGAGGAAGATTAAGAATAATTAGAGTTTATTAATTTTTAATTAGAATGTATTAATTTTCAATTTAAGTTAGGATCTATTGATTTCTAACTAAGTTTATTAATTTCTAACTAATGTTTGTTAATTCCCAATCAGGGTTAGGGTACATTAATTCTTAATTAGAATTTGTTAAGTCTTACTTCAAATGAATTAAGTTTAAAGATTATGTTAGTTAATTTGGATAAAAGTAATTGTTTTGTGAATAAAAGTAATTATTCCAGTGAATAAAAATTACTGTTGTTGTGAATAAAAGTTATTGTTCTAGTGAATAAAAATTGTTGCTTTTGTTAATAAAAGTTATTGTTCTTGCAAATAAAAGTTATAGTTTTTGTGAATAAAAGTTAATTTTATTGTGAAAAAAGTTATTATTTTAATTAATAAAAGTTATTGTTCTTTTGAATAAAAATTATTGTTTTCTAATGAATAAAAGTTATTGTTCTTGCAAACAAAAGTTACAGTTTTTGTAAATAAAAGTTATTTTTCTTGTGAATAATTTTTTTGTTATAATATATAAAAGTTATTGTTCTTGCGAATAGAAGTTATTATTCTAACAAATAAAATTTATTGTTCTTGTACAAAAAAGTTATTATTCTTGTGAATCAAAGTTATTGTTCTAATAAATATAAGTTATCGTTCTAATGAATAAAATGTATTATTCTTATAAATAAAAATTATTGTTCTTGTTCTTATTTGATTTTATGGACAAATATTATTTTGATTTAACCAAAGTCTCATTACTAAAAAATATATGAAAGTCTTATTTGTTCTAAAGAAAATTCTTATTTGATTTTAAAAAATATATTATTATATTTAAGCAAATTATCATTTAGAAATAAAAACATCTTAAAATTTTATTTGTAATTAAAAAAAGTTTTATTTGTTTTTTAAAAAATCTTATTCGATTTTATAAAAAATTATATTTATATGTAAGTAAAATCTAACTTATAAATTTAAGAAGAAATTTTTAAAAAATTTATATGCTTATAAAAAAGCCTTTTTGATTTTATAATAAGTATTATGAAATTATAATTATAAACAGTAAAAAAATCTTATTTGATTTTAATAAAAAAATATTACGAAGATGTATTTATAAATTGTGGAAAAAAAAAACAAAAGATAAAACGCTATAGATAGGTGTTGAGAACCCATGACCTAGAAGTTTGTGAATATCACACCTATCCACCGTGCCATAACACATTTATTTAGTTATGTCAATATAATTTGCTTATATTAAAAAAAATGGTTGTGAACCCAAAAAATAAAAGAATTTAGTCGGACCTTGTCAAACCCGTGTACGGAGCAGGTTTGACCCGCGCTCGCAGGAGTGTGCCTTTATTTTTTTGAAAGCTTATAAGCTCGTGGAGCTTATTTTTACAACTTATTAACTATTTAGGAACTTATTCTGTCAAATACTTCGTAAAAAATTATAAATTGATAAATAGCTTTAAGCTAAGCCAAACACCCTTTAAAGTACAAAGAAAAGAATGATTATCAAAATAGAATAAAAAAATTCATCATCCTTTTCATCTAATTGTTTTTCATCTTTTTCATTCTTTTATTTAGTTGCTTTTGAAATAAAAAGAACGATTTTAGCATAATTTTTCTCTTAAGTATATAACTAATCCCAAGCACAAGCTTAAAATTAAATTATTCATTTTATTATTAAGCTTTTTCCATTCTTGGATGAAGTTTATAAAGAATCTTGCATTATTCTTCAATATTTGAATTTTGGCCACGAGCGTTCCCTTATGCGGCCAATAGGAAGTGGGCGTCGAGCTCACTCGCTGGACGAGCGAGTGGACTTTGTTTTGATCGATTTATTTATTTACTTTTAAAAAAATGAAAAAAGTTAAATTTAAATAAAAAAATATATTCTTTTTTTCACTAATCATTACTTCGTTTTCCAATAGATTCTTTCCATTATTTATTTTTCATTTTTTTATTACCCCAACCCCTTCTATCCCTCTTATAAATACCCTCTTCCCATCCACTTCATTTTCACATCATTTCATCATCTTCTTCTATATTTTATCTCTCAATCTCGCAACTTTTTCTTTTTCTTCTTCTTCTTCTTCTTCTTCTTCTTCTTCTTCTTCTTCTTCTTCTTCTTCTTCTGCTGCTTCATAAACACCAATTTTCAAATTCCACTATGTCCGGCGACGGCAACCGAAATTAATGGCGTGATGGGTTCCTTCGTGAAGGATATGATTCAACAACTCTGCCATTTGATATAAACAATATATCATTTGGAGACATAACTCCAGGTTCTGCCGCAGTCGTCAATGCCCCAAGGTGCATACGTCTCCGACATCCCTACCCAAGCGTTGGACAACATCTAACTTTCCGATGAGTCGTTCTCACACGACATGCATGTGATGTACACCCCGAGGAAACAAAACGAATCTTCGAAGTGTATGTCGATACAAGCAAAGATTCGGTCGTCAGAAACAACCAAAAAGTCAAGGTTTTTTGGGGAGAGAGTTGTTGAATCATACAACGTGGTTTGCCCGAAAGGCGCCCAACTGTGCACATTTGAGAAGATTTGGTCCCATATTGATCGAGTGAGCCCGAAAATCTCCAGTTATGCGCCATCTACAACAACCAAGAGAAAAAAATGGCCTCGTGATGCAAGCGAGACGGATATTCTCAAAGCCACAATGAAAATCTACGATGATGATAACAAGAAGTCTTTCAAGTATATCCTAATTTGGGAGAGAGTTCTAAACGTCTACCAGTTGGCGGGTGCCTAGAATCGGGGTCGAAGCACAAAAAGAACATCCCGGATGAACAATACTCAACAAGCAGAGGCTCTGGGTCCGCAGGTGGGAGCGAGGGGGTGAACTTCCATCCGAGTAGCCGCCGTCCGATTGGAATGAAGGCGACGAAGAGGAGAGTGTCGGCCTCGAGCAGTGCGGTAGCTCCACCATCGGACCCGAAGACTCAAACAACGCTTAAGGAGATAAACAAAAATGTCATGTACAATGTGTTGTTAAAAGCCTATAGCAAAGGCATGAGTACTATGACCCCGCAACAATTGGACGTACATTGTAGAATGACCCAGGGTATATAGAAATATTTAGATATGTTATAATATGATTTTTTTTGTAATATTAGGATTTTAATTATGTACATTTTAGCTTTTAATAATGTAATTTTAGGATTTTGAATATGTAATTTTTGAATTTAATTATGTAATTTTAGAGTTTTGACTTATGTTATTTTTAATGAAATTCATACTTTTAATTAATTTAAAATTTTAATTTAATTAGAATAGATAATAAATAAGAAATAAAAAATAAGAAATGAGACCCATGAACAATGTAAGGGAATTGATAAATAAGAGATATGATTGTCGGTATTAATTCTTGAACAATGGATGAGATAAAAAGTAGAGTGGTGACCAACCAAAAGATATTGAATGAACGTGGATTGTGAATGCAGTTAGTAATCATATACATTGTTTTTTTAAGTAACAACCGGAGTTGTTAAAAGCGCGCCTGGGGTGCACAATGCGCAGGTGTTATCGCCCTAGCCACTATGGGACGAGCGATATTCACGGGGCGAGCCCAGGGCGGATGGGAAGAGCAGGAGGTGATCGAGGCGGTTGGGGCGCACGCGGGGCGACGGTGGGGTGATCTAGGGTTTCTTCGGAAAGGAAGTCAAATTCCGGCCAATCGGGGCGGCGACGGTCGACGATACCTCCGGGGATCGACGACCCATCACCTCCCCGGTCTTTCCCCTCTATTTTCCAGCCACAATCGGTGGTGATGGCGGCGAATTGAGCCGAAGAAGCAGCCATCACCCTCACGCGCAATTTCTAAACAGAAATAGAAAATTGGCTCTGTCGATGACCCTTTCACGGCGTCAAACTACCCCACCATTGACTGTCAGGCGCCGGCGACCATGCTTCGGCTAGTGACCAATCGGAATTCTGGCGTTGGCGGCTGGAATAGGAGAGTAAGGGTTAAGGTGGCGGCTGGAACTTGAGAATTAGGGTTAAAACTTGAATATTAAAGCTGAAACGTTTTTTAGGGATGAGAGATGTTATTTTATCATTAATTGGGCAGCTATATTTATTACTATTGCTGTTTTTATTAAACTCATTCATTTATATTTTGAAAATTACATTTATTTATTAATGTTTTGAAAACTATATTCATTTATTTAGATTTTGAACTGTTAGTGTGCCCCAATTCGTAGGGCCCGCGCCTTGTCGCCCCGTCGCCCAGCGCTCCGTTATTTTACGTAATTGCCCTGGTGAACCCCGTGCTCTTAAAAATATTGGTAACAACATGTACTATTAAATATTAACTAGTGTCATTAAAAATCACAAATCTTATAATAATAATTTAATGATAGCGCATCTAGTCATCTATTATAATTGAAAGACTTAATTACAAATTTCCAGACCTTATTTCTCAACCTAAAAAATAGTTTCATTACTTATATTTTTTTTCTTTAGATAGAGTTCGCATTATTACATAACATAAACATGTATAAGAAAATGAATTATATATATATATATACACACACACGATGGGGTAGTGGCGGAGCCATATATAAGATTGGTGAGGCAATATTTCATTAAATATGAATAAAATTATAGAAACGTCTACATTTTGTTCCATCAATAATTAAAAAAAGTAGGGACAGAGATAAACTAAATATTGGTCATGGATTTTTTGCTACTTTAGTGTGTGTGAGCACTTTCTTTCTTCTTGTATGGTTTCTCTTCGATACATAGTTTACACGAGATTTTTAATAAGAGTTCCCTCTCTTTGTGAAAGGTATTTTGATTTTCACATTATCGTCAAGTTGGTTATTTTTCTTAGCAATCGTTTGTGGTTAAATTTTCTTATATGGATTCGCAAACATATATTTGTGGTTTAACAATAAATTTATTTACACAAAAAAATTATATTGTATATATTGTTTGATTGAATAGCTTCGTCTAAACACTTAATTTCGAAACAATATCATATAAGATTAGTTATAAGTTATAAATCTTAATTTTTTTGTATAAAAGAATTAATCTCAACCAATTAAATTTCAAATAACCTTCTGTCAATTTAATTTCGAGTACGTAAGCGCTCGTCGTCACTGGTATAAACTGACAAACATGATACCTGTTGCATCAGTATGTCGGCAAGCCTCGTCAATAGTCGGTTACAGTGCGGTGGAGGGGGGGACCATGGTCAGTGGATTCTCTGTCCTCTCATTTTCGTTTAATTTATAATCATAAAAATGAGCAATAAATGTGTCAATGATATGAAGTCAACCCGTGATGGGTCAGACAAGATATAGCAACAAAATGATTATTTAAAGAATATTTTATTTTGTTTTATTGATTTAATTATCAATATCAATCACTAAATTACATATACAAAATTATAATTAGGATACGCATTATCTAACATTTATTTTAAATAACATAACATTGAAGAAGTACCCTATCTTATGAATGTATGCACTTTATACCCAAATGGCCTATTTGACGTCCATCTCTTTGTCATCTTTGGTTAAATTCACTCCAAAATGGATATCGACAAATAGTTTTATACTATTCATTTTTAATCATAATCTACACTTCATAAATGATATCAGAGACTAGATTTTTATTGACGATTTTTTTTTTTTTTTTACTTATTTATGTGTTAATCCTAATGAATGAGACATCAAAAAAATTGTGGACCCAAATACATGTCCAAAATGAAAAAGATACAGGAATTTCCACCATTCGCCTTCCTAAACTAAAAAAATAAAAATGAAAATGAAAAATCTTAGATGCTAATCAAATACTGGAGACAATAAATCTGTTCTTTAAGCAAGCTTAAACTTCCAGCTACTCTATATGAATCGACTTCCATCATCCAAAGAATATGAATTGAATTAACAGCAAATGATTAAACCAAGTCATATACACAGTGTTAAGACTGTTTCAATCAAATTACATTCTCAGTTAAGATTCCTAAGCTACATCTTAGAAGACCTTTCACATCTTTGTTGCAAATGATGCAGTAAGGTTGCAAGGAGCAATCTGGGTCAGACATCAATCATCGGAGCTGTAATCACTGGATTCTTGCAACAGGGGCACAGCACCACAACAGAATGAATCCTTGTCTTTCAGAAGAAGACAGCTCCCGTCGGAATTCCATTTCAAGTCAAGGACAGAGAATTGAGGAAACGGCGCGTTGATGCAATAAGCACCTGAAGGCGTCCACATGTATAAATTAGAACTCCCGGTGCATAAAACTAGACGAGTACATGTGGGATCCCAAGTGGCAGCTCGAACGGGATCTTTTTGTATCAAGATGGCTGCAAGCTCTAGATGTTGCACGTCCCATACCCAGACGACTGTCGGCATGCTGTCATTGCGCGTACACATAAATTGGCTGTCACTGCTCCATGACATGAGGCCTGTAATGGAATATCATCAATCTCAGCAAGTGAAATCTAAATATGTAGAATGTTCACGACAATAGCAAAGCAATTAAGTTTAAAATATAGGATATCAAATTAAACTGATGTGCTACTCATGAGTATAGGTATAAACGTGCTGAACATGTCACATCAAACAGTATAAAGCATTTGTTGGCGGGATGTAATGCTCCAAGAAAGACAAACACAAGTTCACTCCTCAATAGGGACAAAAGGATGAACTCAATCAGATGCCCATGAAACTTGCAATTGTTAAGCTTTCAATGGAAGCATAATAGATACTAAAAATAAAACAATATATAACATGTCACATATTCAGTCCTCACCAATCCCTTGTTTGGGGTTTGGTTTATCTGCAGGAGGCTTCTGCATAGGAAGGGTAACTGGCACCTCCATAACATCATATCTAACTTGAATGCATGTCTCAGAACCACTATCTGCAGATGAAATCATTGGGGGTTAGCAATGAGCTCCACAAAAAAAGAAAGAACTGAGCATATAGGAGCCTTAAATAAGCCATGCTCGGAAATTTTCATTATGGCATTTACAAAGAACTTACTGGAGAAGTTTAGATATCTGGAGCAGTTGCATGATATAAAAGATCACTCAACTAAATCAATATTCAATCAGTTCTAGAGGGAAATATTACAACCATTTTTACGAGTTAACAACTTGTGCTAGAACCTCTATACTAACTAGCTTATTGGACAATAGAACTGTGTCATATGCTGATGATTAGATTTTCAGCAATAGTTAATTAAGATGGATAGTGCATCCAAATCTAGCAAAAAAGGCATGTGGCAGTCAAAAAATCATTTTTTTTATCTCACAATATTTCATGAGGAAAAAAAATGAATAATGCCTTATGTGTTAATTGCCTTAGTGACAACTTATTTTGTGTTTAATACTTATAGTTGTGGGACTTACTAGAGGTTCATTGAATATAAACAAAAAGGTCATAATATATATATATATATATATAAAATAATTAAATAAACATATACGCTGCACTTCCCAACCCAGGGTAACCAAGTTGCAAAACTTTGTCCGATGTTATACACTAGTTTAAAACCTCTAAGCAGCTGCATTTGCAACATTGAACAAATTAAGGCACTGCAGAAACATATTGTTCACTGTCTAAAGAAGCAGATGAGTTCTCGACAATCAAGAATGACGGGAGCTCACCAGCATTTCTTTGAATAAATTCATCACTCAGAGACAATTCTGACATGTCAAGTAGCAAGGGCTCATCTACCTCCTGGATAATGGAAAAGGGTTGAAAACTATAAAAGGAGTCAAAAAGGAATACACAATCATAAGGTAAAAGTTACAAATTTTCCAACCTTGAAAACAGCAGCAGCACAAGGACCACGGACATTAGATAGATGTGTAAATTCTGCAAACACTTTCCATGTCAAGTGATTTAAAACCCGTATCATTTGGTCATAGCTCCCCACAGCTAAGAATTGACTACAGGATGACCAAGAAACACTTTTTACGCCTAAACCACTTTCATATGCTTGATACTTAGACAGACACCGACCATCAGGAGAATATATCAGAACCTGGAAAATGTAAAATAATATGAAAGAATTGTGTTCGTAAATAAGGCACGATGGAAGAAGAATAACTTATTAGACAGAATTAAAGTTATGCATGCTAATTCATTGACATCATTGATGTCATCAATTAATATTGACACACATCTTTTCACAATAAGATCATAGGCCATTAAATTCGAAAACTGGCCTGGGAGTTACACATAAGGAATACAATAACCACGCCAAAAGTAGAAGGCAACCAAAAAGAAAGAATTCTTTTGAATTCTAAGTTTCAATTATTCATAGCAAAAGTGATCATTCAGAGACACAGCAGTGGGTTTATAGCTTTTTCCAGAAGTAATGAAAACAGATACAGCCATGTGTAGAATGAATACCATAATACATGGTTCTTTCTTCTCTTTTAACAAAATCAAAGCCCGTTCACATATTTGGCATAAGAGCCTTTGAAAATAAACCAACATTACTTTCATTTTCTAATTCCTAAACGAACCACGGGAATAAAGGACAAGTACTATACATCCAACTTTTCGAAGAGAATCAGGAACTATGTTTTGGGAATGCACACATGTGAGACTGGTGTCGAGTTTCAATCATGTGAATGGGTGCAAAGAGAGAAAGCAAGTTAGTTTACTTACTGTAGGGTTGCAGAATAAAGCTCATTATTTTGGATAACTGATAGTTACAAGCCACAGGACCACAGCATACAAATTGAACTTACATCAGGTAAAAGACAATTTCAAACAGTTGCAATAATGTGTACCTTGTATTCCAGAATGGAATCCCATATAACTATTGCACTATCATCAGGTGACCACTGAATATCAGCCAAATCCAATGTGTCTACAGCAAAAACGCCCATAATCTC